>JANJGN010002913.1:0-50000 GCA_026770705.1 Isurus oxyrinchus
CCCCGGGGAGTGGTTCAGTATTTACATGGGGTCCCTGGGGAGTGTGTCAGTATTTACAGGGGTTCCCCGGGGAGTATGTCAGTATTTACTGGGGCATTCCTGGGGTGTGTGTCAGTATTTACAGGGGGTCCCCAGGGAGTGTGTCAGTATTTACAGGGGGATCCCCGGGGAGTGTGTCAGTATTTACAGGGGGGTCCCTGGGGAGTGTGTCAGTATTTACAGGGGATCACCGGGGAGTGTGTCAGTATTTACAGGGGGTCCCCGGGGAGTGTGTCAGTATTTACATGGGGTCCCCGGGGAGTGTGTCAGTATTTACAGGGGGTCCCCGGGGAGTGTGACAGTATTCAAATGTGAATCCCCAGGGGAGTGTGTCAGTATTTACAGGGGGGACCCTGGGGTGGGTGTCAGTATTTACAGGGGGTCCCCCGAGATAGTCTCAATATTTACAGGGGGTTCTCGGGGAGTGTGTCAGTATTTACAAGGTGTCCCCGGGGAGTGTGTCAGTATTTACAGGGGGATCCCCGGGGAGTGTGTCAGTATTTACAGGGGGATCCCCGGGGAGTGTGTCAGTACTTACAGGGGGTCCCCGGTTTGTGTGTCAGTATTTACAGGCGGGTCTCCGGGGAGTGTGTCAGTATTTACAGGGTGTCCCCGGGGAGTGTGTCAGTATTTACAGGGGGTTCCCGGGGTGGGTGTCAGTATTTACAGGGGGTCCGTGGGGACGTGTGTCCGTAGTTACAGGTGGTTCCCCGGGGAATGTGTCAGTATTTACAGGAGGGTCCTGAGGGTGGGTGTCAGTATTTACAGGGGGTCCCTGGGGAGTGTGTCAGTATTTACAGGGGGGTCTCCGGGGACTGTTTCAATATTTATAGGGTTGTCCCCAGGGAGCGTGTCAGTATTTACAGAGTGTCCCTGGGGGAGGGTGTCAGTACTTTCAAGGGGGTCCACGCGGAGTGTCTCAGTTTTTAAAGGGTGACCCTGGGGAGTGTGTCAGTATTTACAGGGGGGTCCCCGGGGAGTGTGTCAGTATTTACAGGGGGGTCCCCGGGGAGTGTGTCAGTATTTACAGGGGGGGTCCCCGGGGAGAGTGCCACTATTTACAGCGGCGTTCCCGCAGTGTGTGTCAGTATTTAAAGGGGGGTCCCTGGGGAGTGTGTCAGTATTTACAGAGGCGTACCCGGGGCGTGTGTCAGTATTTACAGGGGGTCCCAGGTGAGTGTGTCTGTATTTAAAGGGTGTTCTCGGGGAGTGGGTCAGTATTTACAGGGGTTCCCTGGGGAGTGTGCCAGTATTTACAGGGGCGATCCCGGGGTGTGTGTCTGTATTTACAGGGGGTCCCTGGTGAGTGTGTCAGTATTTACAGGGTGTCCCCGGGGTTTGGGTCAGTAATTACAGGGGGTCCCTGGGGTGTGTGTCAGTATTTACAGGGTGTCCCCGGGGAGTGTGTCAGTATTTACAGGTGGTCCCCGGGGAGTGTGTCAGTATTTACAGGAGGTCCCCGGAGAGAGTGTCAGTATTTACAGGAGGTCCCCGGGGAGTGTGTCAGTAATTACAGGGGGTCCCTGTGGTGTGTGTCAGTATTTACAGGCGGTCCCCGGGGAGTGTGTCAGTATTTACAGGGGGTCCCCGGGGAGTGTGTCAGTACTTACAGGGTGTCCCTGGGGAGTGTGTCAGTATTTACAGGAGGTCCCCGGGGAGTGTGTCAGTATTTACAGGAGGTCCCCGGGGAGTGTGTCAGTATTTACAGGGCATCCCCGGCTTGTGTGTCACTATTTACAGGGGGGTCCCAGGGCTGTGTGTCAGTACTTACAGGGTGTCCCTGGGGGAGTGTGTCAGTATTTACAGGGTGTCCCTGGGGGAGGTTGTCAGTATTTACAGGGGAGTCCCCGGGGAGTGGGTCAGTATTTACAGGGGGTCCCTGGGGAGTGTGTCAGTATTTACAGGGGGTCCCAGGGGAGTGTGTCAGTATTTACAAGGGATCCCCGGGGAGTGTGTCAGTACTTACAGGGGGTCCCCGGTTTGTGTGTCAGTATTTACAGGGGGCTCCCCGGGGAGTGGGTCAGTTTTTACAGGGTGTCCCCGGTTTGTGTGTCAGTATTTACAGAATGTCCCTGTGGGAGTGTGTCAGTATTTACAGGGTGTCCCTGGGGGAGATTGTCAGTATTTACAGGGGGGTCCCCGGGGAGTGTGTCAGTATTTAAAGGGGGTCCATGGGGAGTGTGTCAGTATTTACAGGGGGTACCCGGGGAGCGTGTCAGTACTTACAGGGTGTCCCTGGGGAGTGTGTCAGTATTTACAGGGTGTCCCTGGTCAGTGTGTCAATATTTTCAGGGTGTCCCCGGGGAGTGGGTCAGTATTTACAGGGGGTGCCCGGAGAGTGTGTCAGTATTTACAGTGGGTCCCCGGGGAGTGTGTCAGTATTTACAGGGGGTCCCCGCGGAGTATGTCAGTATTTACAGGAGGGTCCCCAGGGTGGGTATCAGTATTTGCAGGGGGGTCTCCGGGGACTGTTTCAATATTTATAGGGTTGTCCCCAGGGAGCGTGTCAGTATTTACAGGGGGGTCTCCGGGGACTGTTTCAATATTTATAGGGTTGTCCCCGGGGAGTGTGTCAGTATTTACAGGGTGTCCCTGGGGGAGGGTGTCAGTACTTTCAAGGGGGTCCCCGCGGAGTGTCTCAGTTTTTAAAGGTTGACCCTGGGGAGTGTGTCAGTATTTACAGGGGGGGTCCCCGGGGAGTGCGTCAGTATTTACAGGGGGTCCCTGGGGAGTGTGTCAGTATTTACAGGGGGTCCCTGGGGAGTGTGTCAGTATTTGCAGGGGGTCACGGTGGAGTGTGTCAGTATTTACAGGGGCGTTCCCGGGGTGTGTGTCAGTATTTAAAGGGGGGTCCCTGGGGTGGGTGTCAATCTTTACAGGCGGGTCCCTGGGGAGTGTGTCAGTATTTACAGAGGCGTACCCGGGGCGTGTGTCAGTATTTACAGGGGGTCCCAGGTGAGTGTGTCTGTATTTAAAGGGTGTTCCCGGGGAGTGTGTCAGTATTTACAGGGGGGTCCCGGGGAGTGTGTCAGTATTTACAGGGGGTCCCCGGGGAGTGTGTCAGTATTTACAGGGGGTCCCCGGGGAGTGTGTCAGTATTTACAGGGGGTCCCGGGGAGTGTGTCAGTATTTACAGGGGGTCCCCGGGGAGTGTGTCAGTATTTACAGGGGGTCCCCGGGGAGTGGGTCAGTATTTACAGGGGTGTCCCCCGGGAGTGTGTCAGTATTTACAGGGGGTCCCCGGGGGAGTGTGTAAGTTTATTAAATGGGGTCCCTGGGGAGTGTGTCAGTACTTTGAGGGGTGTCCCCGGGAAGTGGTTCAGTATATACAGGGTGTCCCTGGGGAGTGTGCCAGTATTTGCAGGGGGTCCCTGGAGTGTGTGTCAGTATTTACAGGGGGTCCCCAGGGAGTGTGTCAGTATTTACAGGGGCGTTCCTGGGGTGTGTGTCAGTATTTAAAGGGGGTCCCCGGGGAGTGTGTCAGTATTTACAGGGGGTCCCTGGGGTGGGTGTCAATCTTTACAGGTGGGTGCCTGGGGAGTGTGTCAGTATTTACAGAGGCGTACCCGGGGCGTGTGTCAGTATTTACAGGGGGTCCCAGGTGAGTGTGTCTGTATTTAAAGGGTGTTCCCGGGGAGTGGGTCAGTATTTACAGGAGATCCCTGGGGAGTGTGTCAGTATTTACAGGGGTTCCCTGGGGAGTGTGCCAGTATTTACAGGGGCGATCCCGGGGTGTGTGTCTGTATTTACAGGGGGTCCCTGGTGAGTGTGTCAGCATTTACAGGGTGTCCCCGGGGTTTGGGTCAGTAATTACAGGGGGTCCCTAAGGTGTGTGTCAGTATGTACAGGCGGTCCCTGGGGAGTGTGTCAGTATTTACAGGCGGTCCCCGGGGAGTGTGTCAGTATTTACAGGGGGTCCCCGGGGAGTGTGTCAGTACTTACAGGGCGTCCCTGGGGAGTGTGTCAGTATTTACAGGAGGTCCCCGGGGAGTGTGTCAGTAATTACAGGGGGTCCCTGTGGTGTGTGTCAGTATTTACAGGCGGTCCCCGGGGAGTGTGTCAGTATTTACAGGAGGTCCCCGGGGAGTGTGTCAGTATTTACAGGAGGTCCCCGGGGAGTGTGTCAGTATTTACAGGGCATCCCCGGCTTGTGTGTCACTATTTACAGGGGGGTCCCAGGGCTGTGTGTCAGTACTTACAGGGTGTCCCTGGGGGAGTGTGTCAGTATTTACAGGGTGTCCCTGGGGGAGGTTGTCAGTATTTACAGGGGGGTCCCCGGGGAGTGTGTCAGTATTTAAAGGGGGTCCCTGGGGAGTGTGTCAGTATTTACAGGGTGTCCCTGGTGAGTGTGTCAATATTTACAGGGTGTCGCCGGGGAGTGAGTCAGTATTTACAGGGGGTCCCTGGGGAGTGTGTCAGTACTTACAGGGGGTCCCCGGTTTGTGTGTCAGTATTTACAGGGGGCTCCCCGGGGAGTGGGTCAGTTTTTACAGGGTGTCCCCTGTTTGTGTGTCAGTATTTACAGAAGGTCCCTGTGGGAGTGTGTCAGTATTTACAGGGTGTCCCTGGGGGAGATTGTCAGTATTTACAGGGGGGTCCCCGGGGACTGTGTCAGTATTTAAAGGGGGTCCCTGGGGAGTGTGTCAGTATTTACAGGGGGTACCCGGGGAGCGTGTCAGTACTTACAGGGTGTCCCTGGGGAGTGTGTCAGTATTTACAGGGTGTCCCTGGTCAGTGTGTCAATATTTACAGGGTGTCCCCGGGGAGTGGGTCAGTATTTACAGGGGGTGCCCGGAGAGTGTGTCTGTATTTACAGGGGGGCCCTGGGGAGTGTGTCAGTACTTACAGGGGGTCCCAGGTTTGTGTGTCAGTATTTACAGGGGGCTCCCCGGGGAGTGTGTCAGTTTTTACAGGGTGTCCCCGGTTTGTGTGTCAGTATTTACAGAATGTCCCTGTGGGAGTGTGTCAGTATTTACATGGGGGTCCCAGGGGAATGTGCCAGTATTTACAGGGACGTTCCCGGGGTGTGTGTCAGTATTTAAAGGGGGGTCCCAGGGGAGTGTGTCAGTATTTACAGTGGGACCCAGCGGTGTGTGCCACTATTTACAGGGGCATTCCCAGGGTGTGTTTCAGAATTTACAGGGGTCCCTGGTGAGTGTGTCAGTATTTACAGGGGGGTCCCTGGGCAGTGTGTCAGTATTTACAGGGGTCCCTGGTGAATGTGTCAGTATTTACAGGGGGTCCCCGGGGTTTGGGTCAGTATTTACGGGGGGGTCCCTGGTGAATGTGTCAGTATTTACAGGGGGTCCCCGGGGAGTGTGTCAGTATTTACAGGGGGGTCCCCGGGGAGTGTGTCAGTATTTACAGGGGGATCCCCGGGGAGTGTGTCACTATTTACAGGGGGGTCCACGGGGAGTGTGTCAGTATTTACAGGGGATCACCGGGGAGTGTGTCAGTATTTACAGGGGGTCCCCGGGGAGTGTGTCAGTATTTACATGGGGTCCCCGGGGAGTGTGTCAGTATTTACAGGGGGTCCCCGGGGAGTGTGACAGTATTCAAATGTGAATCCCCAGGGGAGTGTGTCAGTATTTACAGGGGGGACCCTGGGGTGGGTGTCAGTATTTACAGGGGGTCCCCCGAGATAGTCTCAATATTTACAGGGGGTTCTCGGGGAGTGTGTCAGTATTTACAAGGTGTCCCCGGGGAGTGTGTCAGTATTTACAGGGGGATCCCCGGGGAGTGTGTCAGTATTTACAGGGGGATCCCCGGGGAGTGTGTCAGTACTTACAGGGGGTCCCCGGTTTGTGTGTCAGTATTTACAGGCGGGTCTCCGGGGAGTGTGTCAGTATTTACAGGGTGTCCCCGGGGAGTGTGTCAGTATTTACAGGGGGTTCCCGGGGTGGGTGTCAGTATTTACAGGGGGTCCGTGGGGACGTGTGTCCGTAGTTACAGGTGGTTCCCCGGGGAATGTGTCAGTATTTACAGGAGGGTCCTGAGGGTGGGTGTCAGTATTTACAGGGGGTCCCTGGGGAGTGTGTCAGTATTTACAGGGGGGTCTCCGGGGACTGTTTCAATATTTATAGGGTTGTCCCCAGGGAGCGTGTCAGTATTTACAGAGTGTCCCTGGGGGAGGGTGTCAGTACTTTCAAGGGGGTCCACGCGGAGTGTCTCAGTTTTTAAAGGGTGACCCTGGGGAGTGTGTCAGTATTTACAGGGGGGTCCCCGGGGAGTGTGTCAGTATTTACAGGGGGGTCCCCGGGGAGTGTGTCAGTATTTACAGGGGGGGTCCCCGGGGAGAGTGCCACTATTTACAGCGGCGTTCCCGCAGTGTGTGTCAGTATTTAAAGGGGGGTCCCTGGGGAGTGTGTCAGTATTTACAGAGGCGTACCCGGGGCGTGTGTCAGTATTTACAGGGGGTCCCAGGTGAGTGTGTCTGTATTTAAAGGGTGTTCTCGGGGAGTGGGTCAGTATTTACAGGGGTTCCCTGGGGAGTGTGCCAGTATTTACAGGGGCGATCCCGGGGTGTGTGTCTGTATTTACAGGGGGTCCCTGGTGAGTGTGTCAGTATTTACAGGGTGTCCCCGGGGTTTGGGTCAGTAATTACAGGGGGTCCCTGGGGTGTGTGTCAGTATTTACAGGGTGTCCCCGGGGAGTGTGTCAGTATTTACAGGTGGTCCCCGGGGAGTGTGTCAGTATTTACAGGAGGTCCCCGGAGAGAGTGTCAGTATTTACAGGAGGTCCCCGGGGAGTGTGTCAGTAATTACAGGGGGTCCCTGTGGTGTGTGTCAGTATTTACAGGCGGTCCCCGGGGAGTGTGTCAGTATTTACAGGGGGTCCCCGGGGAGTGTGTCAGTACTTACAGGGTGTCCCTGGGGAGTGTGTCAGTATTTACAGGAGGTCCCCGGGGAGTGTGTCAGTATTTACAGGAGGTCCCCGGGGAGTGTGTCAGTATTTACAGGGCATCCCCGGCTTGTGTGTCACTATTTACAGGGGGGTCCCAGGGCTGTGTGTCAGTACTTACAGGGTGTCCCTGGGGGAGTGTGTCAGTATTTACAGGGTGTCCCTGGGGGAGGTTGTCAGTATTTACAGGGGAGTCCCCGGGGAGTGGGTCAGTATTTACAGGGTGTCCCTGGGGAGTGTGTCAGTATTTACAGGGGGTCCCAGGGGAGTGTGTCAGTATTTACAAGGGATCCCCGGGGAGTGTGTCAGTACTTACAGGGGGTCCCCGGTTTGTGTGTCAGTATTTACAGGGGGCTCCCCGGGGAGTGGGTCAGTTTTTACAGGGTGTCCCCGGTTTGTGTGTCAGTATTTACAGAATGTCCCTGTGGGAGTGTGTCAGTATTTACAGGGTGTCCCTGGGGGAGATTGTCAGTATTTACAGGGGGGTCCCCGGGGAGTGTGTCAGTATTTAAAGGGGGTCCCTGGGGAGTGTGTCAGTATTTACAGGGGGTACCCGGGGAGCGTGTCAGTACTTACAGGGTGTCCCTGGGGAGTGTGTCAGTATTTACAGGGTGTCCCTGGTCAGTGTGTCAATATTTTCAGGGTGTCCCCGGGGAGTGGGTCAGTATTTACAGGGGGTGCCCGGAGAGTGTGTCAGTATTTACAGGGGGTCCCCGGGGAGTGTGTCAGTATTTACAGGGGGTCCCCGCGGAGTATGTCAGTATTTACAGGAGGGTCCCCAGGGTGGGTATCAGTATTTGCAGGGGGGTCTCCGGGGACTGTTTCAATATTTATAGGGTTGTCCCCAGGGAGCGTGTCAGTATTTACAGGGGGGTCTCCGGGGACTGTTTCAATATTTATAGGGTTGTCCCCGGGGAGTGTGTCAGTATTTACAGGGTGTCCCTGGGGGAGGGTGTCAGTACTTTCAAGGGGGTCCCCGCGGAGTGTCTCAGTTTTTAAAGGTTGACCCTGGGGAGTGTGTCAGTATTTACAGGGGGGGTCCCCGGGGAGTGCGTCAGTATTTACAGGGGGTCCCTGGGGAGTGTGTCAGTATTTACAGGGGGTCCCTGGGGAGTGTGTCAGTATTTGCAGGGGGTCACGGTGGAGTGTGTCAGTATTTACAGGGGCGTTCCCGGGGTGTGTGTCAGTATTTAAAGGGGGGTCCCTGGGGTGGGTGTCAATCTTTACAGGCGGGTCCCTGGGGAGTGTGTCAGTATTTACAGAGGCGTACCCGGGGCGTGTGTCAGTATTTACAGGGGGTCCCAGGTGAGTGTGTCTGTATTTAAAGGGTGTTCCCGGGGAGTGTGTCAGTATTTACAGGGGGGTCCCGGGGAGTGTGTCAGTATTTACAGGGGGTCCCCGGGGAGTGTGTCAGTATTTACAGGGGGTCCCCGGGGAGTGTGTCAGTATTTACAGGGGGTCCCGGGGAGTGTGTCAGTATTTACAGGGGGTCCCCGGGGAGTGTGTCAGTATTTACAGGGGGTCCCCGGGGAGTGGGTCAGTATTTACAGGGGTGTCCCCCGGGAGTGTGTCAGTATTTACAGGGGGTCCCCGGGGGAGTGTGTAAGTTTATTAAATGGGGTCCCTGGGGAGTGTGTCAGTACTTTGAGGGGTGTCCCCGGGAAGTGGTTCAGTATATACAGGGTGTCCCTGGGGAGTGTGCCAGTATTTGCAGGGGGTCCCTGGAGTGTGTGTCAGTATTTACAGGGGGTCCCCAGGGAGTGTGTCAGTATTTACAGGGGCGTTCCTGGGGTGTGTGTCAGTATTTAAAGGGGGTCCCCGGGGAGTGTGTCAGTATTTACAGGGGGTCCCTGGGGTGGGTGTCAATCTTTACAGGTGGGTGCCTGGGGAGTGTGTCAGTATTTACAGAGGCGTACCCGGGGCGTGTGTCAGTATTTACAGGGGGTCCCAGGTGAGTGTGTCTGTATTTAAAGGGTGTTCCCGGGGAGTGGGTCAGTATTTACAGGAGATCCCTGGGGAGTGTGTCAGTATTTACAGGGGTTCCCTGGGGAGTGTGCCAGTATTTACAGGGGCGATCCCGGGGTGTGTGTCTGTATTTACAGGGGGTCCCTGGTGAGTGTGTCAGCATTTACAGGGTGTCCCCGGGGTTTGGGTCAGTAATTACAGGGGGTCCCTAAGGTGTGTGTCAGTATGTACAGGCGGTCCCTGGGGAGTGTGTCAGTATTTACAGGCGGTCCCCGGGGAGTGTGTCAGTATTTACAGGGGGTCCCCGGGGAGTGTGTCAGTTTTTACAGGGTGTCCCCGGTTTGTGTGTCAGTATTTACAGAATGTCCCTGTGGGAGTGTGTCAGTATTTACATGGGGGTCCCAGGGGAATGTGCCAGTATTTACAGGGACGTTCCCGGGGTGTGTGTCAGTATTTAAAGGGGGGTCCCAGGGGAGTGTGTCAGTATTTACAGTGGGACCCAGCGGTGTGTGCCACTATTTACAGGGGCATTCCCAGGGTGTGTTTCAGAATTTACAGGGGTCCCTGGTGAGTGTGTCAGTATTTACAGGGGGGTCCCTGGGCAGTGTGTCAGTATTTACAGGGGTCCCTGGTGAATGTGTCAGTATTTACAGGGGGTCCCCGGGGTTTGGGTCAGTATTTACGGGGGGGTCCCTGGTGAATGTGTCAGTATTTACAGGGGGTCCCCGGGGAGTGTGTCAGTATTTACAGGGGGGTCCCCGGGGAGTGTGTCAGTATTTACAGGGGGATCCCCGGGGAGTGTGTCACTATTTACAGGGGGGTCCACGGGGAGTGTGTCAGTATTTACAGGGCGTCCCTGGGGAGTGTGTCAGTATTTACAGGGGGTCCCTGGGGAGTGTGTCAGTATTTACAGGGGGTCCCGGGGAGTGTGTCAGTATTTACAGGGGCTCCCCAGGGAGTGTGTCAGTATTTACAGGGGGTCCCCGGGGAGTGTGTCAGTATTTACAGGGGGTCCCCGGGGGAGTGTGTCAGTATTTACAGGGGGTCCCTGGGGGAGTGTATCAGTATTTACAGGGGGTGCCCCGGGTGGGTGTCAGTATTTACAGGGTGTCCCCCGGGAGTGTGTCAGTATTTACAGGGGGTCCCAGGGGGAGTGTGTCAGTATTTACAGGGGGTTCCCCGGGGAGAGTGTCAGTATTTAAAGGGGGTCCCTGGGGAGTGTGTCAGTATTTACAGGGTGTCCCTGGGGGAGTGTGTCAGTATTTACAGGGGGTTCCCCGGGGAGAGTGTCAGTATTTACAGGGGGTTCCCCGGGGAGTGTGTCAGTATTTACAGGGTGGTCCCTGGGGTGGGTGTCAATATTTACATTGGGGTCCCCGGGGAGTGTGTCATTATTTACAGGGGGTCCCCAGGGAGTGTGTCAATATTTATAGGGTTGTCCCCGGGGAGTGTGTCAGTATTTACAGGGGGTCTCCGGGGAGTGGGTCAGTATTTACAGTTGGGTCCCTGGGGAGTGTGTGAGTATTTACAGGGGGTCCCCAGGGATTTTGTCAGTATTTACAGGGGGTCCCCAGGGAGTGTGTCAATATTTATAGGGTTGTCCCCGGGGAGAGTGTCAGTATTTACAGAGGGTCCCCGGGGAGTGTGTCAGTATTTACAGGGGGTCCCGGGGGAGTGTGTCAATATTTATAGGGTTGTCCCCGGTGAGTGTGTCAGTATTTACAGGGGGTCCCCGGGGAGTGTGTCAGTAATTACAGGGTTGTCCCCGCGGTGTGTGACAGTATTTATAGGGGGGATCCCCAGGGAGTGTGTCAGTATTTACAGGGGGTCCCCGGGGAGTGTGTCAGTATTTACAGGGGCTCCCCATGGAGTGTGTCAGTATTTACAGAGTGTCCCCGGGGAGTGTGTCAGTATTTACAGGGGGTCCCCGCGGAGTGTGTCAGTATTTACAGGGGGTCCCCGCGGAGTGTGTCAGTAATTACAGGGGGCTCCCAGGGCGTGTGTCAGTATTTACAGGGGGTCCCCTGGGAGTGTATCAGTATTTACCGGGGGTCCCCCGGGATTGTGTCAGTATTTACAGGGGGTTCCAGGGAGTGTGTCAGTATTTGCAGGGGGTCCCCGGTTTGTGTGTCAGTATTTACAGGGGGTCACCGGGGAGTGTGTCAGTATTTACAGGGGGTCCCTGGGGAGTGTGTCAGCATTTACAGGGGGTCCCCGGTTTGTGTGTCAGTATTTACAGGGGGTCACCGGGGAGTGTGTCAGCATTTACAGGGGGTCCCCGGTTTGTGTGTCAGTATTTACAGGGGGTCACCAGGGAGTGTGTCAGTATTTACAGTGGGTCCCCGGGGAGTGTGTCAGTATTTACAGGGGGTCACCAGGGAGTGTGTCAGTATTTACAGTGGGTCCCCGGTTTGTGTGTCAGTATTTACATGGGGTCCCTGGGGGAGTTTGTCAGTATTTACAGGGGGTCCCTGGGGTGTGTGTCAGCATTTACAGGGGGTCCCCGGTTTGTGTGTCAGTATTTACAGGGGCTTCCAGGGGATTGTGCCAGTATTTACAGGGGGGTCCCTGGGGTGGGTGTCAGTATTTACAGGGGGTCCCAGGGCAGTTTGTCATATTAACAGGGGGTTCAACGGGGAATGTATCAGTATTTACAGGGGGGTCCCTGGGGTGGGTGTCAGTATTTACAGGGGGGTCCACGGGGAGTGTGTCAGTATTTAAAGGGGGTCCCCGCGGAGTGAATCAGTATTTACAGGGGGGTCCCCAGGGTGGGTGTCAGTATTTACAGTGGGGTCCAAAGGGAGCTTGTCAGTATTTACAGGGGGGTCTCCGGGGACTGTGTCAATATTTATAGGGTTGTCCCCGGGGAGTGTGTCAGTATTTACAGTGAGGTCCCCGGGGAGTGTGTCAGAATTTACAGTGAGGTCCCCGGGGAGTGTGTCAGAATTTACAGGGGGTCCCCGGGGAGTGTATCAGTATTTACAGTGAGGTCCCCGGGGAGCATGTCAGTATTTACAGGATGTCCCTCAGGAGTGTGCCAGTATTTACCGGGGCGTTCCCGGAGTGTGTATCAGTATTTACAGGGGGTCCCTGGTGAGTGTGTCAATATTTACAGGGTGTCCCCGGGGAGTGGTTCAGTATTTACATGGGGTCCCTGGGGAGTGTGTCAGTATTTACAGGGGTTCCCCGGGGAGTATGTCAGTATTTACTGGGGCATTCCTGGGGTGTGTGTCAGTATTTACAGGGGGGTCCCTGGGGAGTGTGTCAGTATTTACAGGGGGGACTCCGGGGAATGTGTCAGTATTTAGAGGGTGGTCCCTGAGGTGGGTATCAATATTTACAGGGGGGTCCCCAGGGAATGTGTCAGTATTTACAGGGGGGTCGCCAGTGAGTGTATCAGTATTTATAGGGGATCCCCGGGGAGTGTGTCAGTATTTACAAGGGATTCCCGGGGAGTGTGTCACTATTTACATGGGGTCCCCGAGGAGTGTGTCAGTATTTACAGGGGGTCCCCGGGGAGTGTGTCAGTATTTACAGGGGGTCCCCGTGGAGTGTGTCAGTATTTACAGGGGGGTCGCCAGTGAGTGTATCAGTATTTATAGGGGATCCCCGGGGAGTGTGTCAGTATTTACAAGGGATCCCCGGGGAGTGTGTCACTATTTACAGGGGGCTCCCAGGGAGTGTGTCAATATTTACAGGGGATCACCGGGGAGTGTGTCAGTATTTACAGGGTGTCCCCGGGGCGTGTGTCAGTATTTACAGGGGGTCCCTGGGGAGTGTGTCAGTATTTACAGGGGACCCCCCGGGAGTGTGTCAGTATTTACAGGGGGTCAACGGGGAGTGTGTCAGTATTTACAGGGTTGTCCCCGGGGAGTGTGTCAGTATTTACAGGGGCTCCCGGGGAGTGGGTCAGTATTTACAGGGGGTCACCGGGGAGTGTGTCAGTATTTACAGGAGATCACCGGGGAGTGTGTCAGTATTTACAGGGTGTCCCCCGGGAGTGTGTCAGTATTTACAGGGAGTCCCCTGGGAGTGAGTCCTTATTTACAGGGTGTTCCCCGCCGAGTGTGTCAGTATTTATAGGGGTACCCCGGGGAGTGTGTCAGTATTTACAGGGGGTCCCCGGTTTGTGTGTCAGTATTTACAGGTGGGTCCCTGGGGAGTGTGTCAGTATTTACAGGGGGTCCCCGGTTTGTGTGTCAGTATTTACAGGGGGTCCCTGGGGGAGTGTGTCAGTATTTACAGGGCTCCCCGGGGATTGTGCCAGTATTTACAGGGGTGTCCCTGGGGTGGGTGTCAGTATTTACAGGGCGTCCCTGGGGAGTGTGTCAGTATTTACAGGGGGTCCCCGGTTTGTGTGTCAGTATTTACAGGGCTCCCCGGGGATTGTGCCAGTATTTACAGGGGTGTCCCTGGGGTGGGTGTCAGTATTTACAGGGGGTCCCAGGGGAGTGTGTCAGTATTTACAGGGGGGTCCCTGGGGTGCGTGTCTGTATTTACAGGGGGTCTCCGGGAAGTGTGTCAGTATTTACAGGGGGTTCCCCGGGGAATGTGTCAGTATTTACAGGTGGTCCCTGGGGGAGTGTGTCAGTATTTACAGGGCTCCCCGGGGAATGTGTCAGTATTTACAGGGGCTCCCTGGGGGAGTGTGTCAGTATTTACAGGGCTCCCCGGGGAATGTATCAGTATTTACAGGGGGTCCCCGAGGAGTGTGTCAGTATTTACAGGGCTCCCCGGGGAATGTGTCAGTATTTACAGGGGGTCCCTGGGGTGGGTGTCTGTATTTACAGGGGGGTCCCTGGGGTGGGTGTCAGTATTTACAGGGGGTCCCAGGGCAGTTTGTCATATTAACAGGGGGTTCAACGGGGAATGTATCAGTATTTACAGGGGGGTCCCTGGGGTGGCTGTCAGTATTTAAAGGGGGGTCCCCGGGAAGTGTGTCAGTATTTTGAGTGTGGTCCCCGGTTTGTGTGTCAGTATCTACAGGGGGGTCCACGGGGAGTGTGTCAGTATTTACATTGGGGTCCCCGGTTTGTGTGTCAGTATTTACAGGGGGGTCCACGGGGAGTGTGTCAGTATTTAAAGGGGGTCCCCGCGGAGTGAATCAGTATTTACAGGGGGGTCCCCAGGGTGGGTGTCAGTATTTACAGTGGGGTCCAAAGGGAGCTTGTCAGTATTTACAGGGGGGTCTCCAGGGACTGTATCAATATTTATAGGGTTGTCCCCAGGGTGTGTGTCAGTATTTACAGGGGGTCCCCAGGGTGTGTGTCAGTATTTACAGAGGGGTCCCCGGGGAGTGTGTCAGTATTTACAGGGGGTCCCCGGGGAGCATGTCAGTATTTACAGGATGTCCCTCGGGAGTGTGCCAGTATTTACCGGGGCGTTCTCGGAGTGTGTATCAGTATTTACAGGGGGTCCCTGGGGAGTGTGTCATTATTTACAGAGGGGTGGCCGGGGAGTGTGTCAGTATTTACAGGGGGTCCCCGGGGTGTGTGTCAGTATTTACAGGGGGGTCCCTGGGGTGTGTATCAGTATTTACAGGGGGGTCCCTGGGGTGTGTATCAGTATTTACAGGGGGGTCCCCGGGGTGTGTATCAGTATTTACAGGGGGGTCCCCGGGGAGTGTGTCAGTATTTACAGGGTGGTCCCTGGGGTGGGTATCAACATTTACAGGGGGGTCCCCAGGGAGTGTGTCAGTATTTACAGGGGGGTCGCCAGTGAGTTTATCAGTATTTATAGGGGGTCCCCGTGGAGTGTGTCAGTATTTACAAGGGATCCCCGGGGAGTGTGTCAGTATTTACAAGGGATCCCCGGGGAGTGTGTCAGTATTTACAGGGGGGTCCCCGGGGAGTGTGTTAATATTTATAGGGTTGTCCCCGGCGAGTGTGTCAGTATTTGCAGGGGGTCCCCGGGGAGTGTGTCAGTATTTACAGGGGGGTCCCGGGGGAGTGTGTCAGTATTTACAAGGGATCCCCGGGGAGTGTGTCAGTATTTACAGGGGGTCCCCGGGGAGTGTGTCAGTATTTACAAGGGATCCCCGGGGAGTGTGTCAGTATTTACAGGGGATCCCCGGGGAGTGTGTCACTATTTACACGGGATCCCCGGGGAGTGTGTCAGTATTTACAGGGGATCCCCGGGGAGTGTGTCACTATTTACACGGGATCCCCGGGGAGTGTGTCAGTATTTTGAGGGGGTCCCCTGGGCGTGTGTCAGTATTTACAGGGTGTCCCCTGGGAGAGTGTCAGTATTTACATGGTGTACCAGGGGAGTGTGTCAGTATTTACAGGGGCGTCCCCGGGACATGTGTCAGTATTTACAAGTGGTCCCCGGGGAGTGTGTCAGTATTTTCAGGGGGTCTCCGGGGAGTGTGTCAGTATTTACAGGGGGGTTCCTGGAGAGTGTGTCAGTATTTACAGGGTTGTCCCCGGGGAGTGTGTCAGTATTTACAGGGGATCGCCGGGGTGTGTGTCAGTATTTACAGGGTTGTCCCCGGGGATTGTGTCAGTATTTACAGGGTTGTCCCCGGGGAGTGAATCCTTATTTACAGGGTTGTCCCCGGGGAGTGTGTCAGTATTTAGAGGGGGTCCCAAGGGAATGTGACAGTATTCACAGTTGAAACCCCGGGGAGTGTGTCAGTATTTACAGGGGGGATCCCCGGTAAGTGTGTCAGTATTTACAGGGTGTCCCCTGGGAGTGTGTCAGTATTTAGAGGGGGTCCCAAGGGAATGTGACAGTATTCACAGTTGAAACCCCGGTAAGTGTGTCAGTATTTACAGGGGGTCAACGGGGAGTTTGTCACTATTTACAGGGGGTCCCCCGGGATTGTGTCAGTATTTACTCGGGGTTCCCAGGGTGTGTGTCAGTATTTACAGGGGGTCCCCGGGGCGTGTGTCAGTATTTACAGGGTGTCCCCGGGGAGTGTGTCAGTATTTACAGGGGGTCCCCGGGGCGTGTGTCACTATTTACAGGGGGCTCCCAGGGAGTGTGTCAGTATTTACAGGGGATCACCGGGGAGTGTGTCAGTATTTACAGGGTGTCCCCCGGGATTGTGTCAGTATTTACTCGGGGTTCCCAGGGTGTGTGTCAGTATTTACAGGGGGTCCCCGGGGCGTGTGTCAGTATTTACAGGGTGTCCCCGGGGATTGTGTCAGTATTTACAGGGGGCTCCCAGGGAGTGTGTCAGTATTTACAGGGGATCACCGGGGAGTGTGTCAGTATTTACAGGGTGTCCCCCGGGATTGTGTCAGTATTTACTTGGGGTTCCCAGGGAGTGTGTCAGTATTTACAGGGGGTCCCCTGGGAGTGAGTCCTTATTTACAGGGTGTTCCCCGCCGAGTGTGTCAGTATTTATAGGGGTACCCCGGGGAGTGTGTCAGTATTTACAGGGGGTCCCCGGGGAGTGTGTCAGTATTTACAGGGGGTCCCCGGGGAGGGAGTCATGTTTACAAGAGATCCCCGGGTAGTGTGACAGTATTTACAGGGGGTCCCCGGGGAGTGTGTCAGTATTTACAGGCGGTCCCCGGGGAGGGAGTCATGTTTACAGGAGATCCCCGGGTAGTGTGACAGTATTTACAGGGGGTCCCTGGGGAGTGTGTCAGTATTTACAGGGGGTCCCTGGGGAGTGTGTCAGTATTTATAGGGGGTCCCCGGTTTGTGTGTCAGTATTTACAGGGGGTCCCTGGGGGAGTGTGTCAGTATTTACAGGGCTCCCCGGGGATTGTGCCAGGATTTACAGGGGTGTCCCTGGGGTGGGTGTCAGTATTTACAGGGGGTCCCTGGGGAGTGTGTCAGTATTTACAGGGGGTCCCCGGTTTGTGTGTCAGTATTTACAGGGCTCCCCGGGGATTGTGCCAGTATTTACAGGGGTGTCCCTGGGGTGGGTGTCAGTATTTACAGGGGGTCCCTGGGGTGGGTGTCAGTACTTACAGGGGGTCCCAGGGGAGTGTGTCGGTATTTACAGGGGGTCTCCGGGAAGTGTGTCAGTATTTACAGGGGGTTCCCCGGGGAATGTGTCAGTATTTACAGGGGGTCCCTGGGGGAGTGTGTCAGTATTTACAGGGCTCCCCGGGGAGTGTGTCAGTATTTACAGGGCTCCCCGGGGAATGTGTCAGTATTTACAGGGGGTCCCTGGGGTCGGTGTCTGTATTTACAGGGGGGTCCCCGGGAAGTGTGTCAGTATTTACAGGGGCGTCCCCGGTTTGTCTGTCAGTATTTACAGGGGTGTCCCTGGGGTGGGTGTCAGTATTTACAGGGGTGTCCCTGGGGTGGGTGTCAGTATTTACAGGGGTGTCCCTGGGGTGGGTGTCAGTATTTACAGGGGGTGCCCCGGGTGGGTGTCAGTATTTACAGGGGGATCCCCGGGTGGGTGTCAGTATTTACAGGGGGTCCCCGGGGAGTGGGTCAGTATTTACAGGGAGTCCCCCGGGAGTGTGTCAGTATTTACAGGGGCTCCCCGGGGAGTGTGTCAGTATTTGCAGGGGGTCCCCGGGGAGTGTGTCAGTATTTACAGGGGGTCCCCGGGGAGCATGTCAGTATTTACAGGATGTCCCTCAGGAGTGTGCCAGTATTTACTGGGGCGTTCCCGGAGTGTGTATCAGTATTTACAGGGAGTCCCTGGTGAGTGTGTCAATATTTACAGGGTGTCCCCGGGGAGTGTGTCAGTATTTATAGGGGTACCCCGGGGAGTGTGTCAGTATTTACATGGGGTCCCTGGGGAGTGTGTCATTATTTACAGGGTGTTCCCCGCCGAGTGTGTCAGTATTTATAGGGGTACCCCGGGGAGTGTGTCAGTATTTACAGGGGGTCCCCGGTTTGTGTGTCAGTATTTACAGGTGGGTCCCTGGCGAGTGTGTCAGTATTTACAGGGGGTCCCCAGTTTGTGTGTCAGTATTTACAGGGGGTCCCTGGGGGAGTGTGTCAGTATTTACAGGGCTCCCCGGGGAGTGTGTCAGTATTTACAGGGGTGTCCCTGGGGAGTGTGTCAGTATTTACAGGGGGTCCCCGGTTTCTGTGTCAGTATTTACAGGGCTCCCCGGGGATTGTGCCAGTATTTACCGGGGGGTCCCTGGGGTGGGTGTCTGTATTTACAGGGGGTCTCCGGGAAGTGTGTCAGTATTTACAGGGGGTTCCCCGGGGAATGTGTCAGTATTTTCAGGGGGTCCCTGGGGGAGTGTGTCAGTATTTACAGGGCTCCCCGGGGAATGTGTCAGTATTTACAGCGGGTCCCTGGGGGACTGTGTCAGTATTTACAGGGCTCCCCGGGGAATGTGTCAGTATTTACAGGGGGTCCCCGAGGAGTGTGTCAGTATTTACAGGGCTCCCCGGGGAATGTGTCAGTATTTACAGGGGGTCCCTGGGGTGGGTGTCTGTATTTACAGGGGGGTCCCTGGAGTGGGTGTCAGTATTTACAGGGGGTCCCAGGGCAGTTTGTCATATTAACAGGGGGTTCAACGAGGAATGTATCAGTATTTACAGGGGGGTCCCTGGGGTGGGTGTCAGTATTTACAGGGGGGTCCCCGGGAAGTGTGTCAGTATTTTGAGTGTGGTCCCCGGTTTGTGTGTCAGTATCTACAGGGGGGTCCACGGGGAGTGTGTCAGTATTTACATTGGGGTCCCCGGTTTGTGTGTCAGTATTTACAGGGGGGTCCACGGGGAGTGTGTCAGTATTTAAAGGGGGTCCCCGCGGAGTGAATCAGTATTTACAGGGGGGTCCCCAGGGTGGGTGTCAGTATTTACAGTGGGGTCCAAAGGGAGCTTGTCAGTATTTACAGTGGGGTCTCCAGGGACTGTATCAATATTTATAGGGTTGTCCCCAGGGTGTGTGTCAGTATTTACAGAGGGGGCCCCGGGGAGTGTGTCAGTATTTACAGGGGGTCCCCGGGGAGCATGTCAGTATTTACAGGATGTCCCTCGGGAGTGTGCCAGTATTTACCGGGGCGTTCCCGGAGTGTGTATCAGTATTTACAGGGGGTCCCCGGGGAGTGTGTCATTATTTACAGAGGGGTGGCCGGGGAGTGTGTCAGTATTTACAGGGGCATCCCTGGGGTGTGTATCAGTATTTACAGGGGGGTCCCCGGGGTGTGTATCAGTATTTACAGGGGGGTCCCCGGGGAGTGTGTCAGTATTTACAGGGGGGTCCCCGGGGAGTGTGTCAGTATTTACAGGGTGGTCCCTGGGGTGGGTATCAATATTTACAGGGGGGTCCCCGGGGAGTGTGTCAGTATTTACAGGGGGGTCGCCAGTGAGTTTATCAGTATTTATAGGGGGTCCCCGTGGAGTGTGTCAGTATTTACAAGGGATCCCCGGGGAGTGTGTCAGTATTTACAAGGGATCCCCGGGGAGTGTGTCAGTATTTACAAGGGATCCCCGGGGAGTGTGTCAGTATTTACAGGGGGGTCCCCGGGGAGTGTGTTAATATTTATAGGGTTGTCCCCGGCGAGTGTGTCAGTATTTGCAGGGGGTCCCCGGGGAGTGTGTCAGTATTTACAGGGGGGTCCCGGGGGAGTGTGTCAGTATTTACAAGGGATCCCCGGGGAGTGTGTCAGTATTTACAGGGGGTCCCCGGGGAGTGTGTCAGTATTTACAAGGGATCCCCGGGGAGTGTGTCAGTATTTACAGGGGATCCCCGGGGAGTGTGTCACTATTTACACGGGATCCCCGGGGAGTGTGTCAGTATTTACAGGGGATCCCCGGGGAGTGTGTCACTATTTACACGGGATCCCCGGGGAGTGTGTCAGTATTTTGAGGGGGTCTCCTGGGCGTGTGTCAGTATTTACAGGTTGTCCCCTGGGAGAGTGTCAGTATTTACAGGGTGTACCAGGGGAGTGTGTCAGTATTTACAGGGGCGTCCCTGGGACATGTGTCAGTATTTACAAGTGGTCCCCGGGGAGTGTGTCAGTATTTTCAGGGGGTCTCCGGGGAGTGTGTCAGTATTTACAGGGGGGTTCCTGGAGAGTGTGTCAGTATTTACAGGGTTGTCCCCGGGGAGTGTGTCAGTATTTACAGGGGATCGCCGGGGTGTGTGTCAGTATTTACAGGGTTGTCCCCGGGGATTGTGTCAGTATTTACAGGGTTGTCCCCGGGGAGTGAATCCTTATTTACAGGGTTGTCCCCGGGGAGTGTGTCAGTATTTAGAGGGGGGTCCCAAGGGAATGTGACAGTATTCACAGTTGAAACCCCGGTGAGTGGGTCAGTATTTACAGGGGGGATCCCCGGTAAGTGTGTCAGTATTTACAGGGGGTCAACGGGGAGTTTGTCACTATTTACAGGGGGTCCCCCGGGATTGTGTCAGTATTTACTCGGGGTTCCCAGGGTGTGTGTCAGTATTTACAGGGGGTTCCCGGGGCGTGTGTCAGTATTTACAGGGTGTCCCCGGGGATTGTGTCAGTATTTACAGTGGTATCCCCGGGGCGTGTGTCACTATTTACAGGGGGCTCCCAGGGAGTGTGTCAGTATTTACAGGGGATCACCGGGGAGTGTGTCAGTATTTACAGGGTGTCCCCCGGGATTGTGTCAGTATTTACTCGGGGTTCCCAGGGCGTGTGTCAGTATTTACAGGGGGTCCCCGGGGCGTGTGTCAGTATTTACAGGGTGTCCCCGGGGATTGTGTCAGTATTTACAGGGGATCACCGGGGATTGTGTCAGTATTTACTCGGGGTTCCCAGGGCGTGTGTCAGTATTTACAGGGGGTCCCCGGGGCGTGTGTCAGTATTTACAGGGGGTCCCCCGGGATTGTGTCTGTATTTACTCGGGGTTCCCACGGAGTGTGTCAGTATTTACAGGGGGTCCCCTGGGAGTGAGTCCTTATTTACAGGGTGTTCCCCGCCGAGTGTGTCAGTATTTATAGGGGTACCCCGGGGAGTGTGTCAGTATTTACAGGGGGTCCCCGGGGAGTGTGTCAGTATTTACAGGGGGTCCCCGGGGAGGGAGTCATGTTTACAGGAGATCCCCGGGTAGCGTGACAGTATTTACAGGGGGTCCCCGGGGAGTGTGTCAGTATTTACAGGGGGTCCCCGGGGAGTGTGTCAGTATTTACAGGCGGTCCCCGGGGAGGGAGTCATGTTTACAGGAGATCCCCGGGTAGTGTGACAGTATTTACAGGGGGTCCCTGGGGAGTGTGTCAGTATTTACAGGGGGTCCCTGGGGAGTGTGTCAGTATTTACAGGGGGTCCCCGGTTTGTGTGTCAGTATTTACAGGGGGTCCCTGGGGGAGTGTGTCAGTATTTACAGGGCTCCCCGGGGATTGTGCCAGGATTTACAGGGGTGTCCCTGGGGTGGGTGTCAGTATTTACAGGGGGTCCCTGGGGAGTGTGTCAGTATTTACAGGGGGTCCCCGGTTTGTGTGTCAGTATTTACAGAGTGTCCCCGGGGAGTGTGTCAGTATTTACAGGGGGTCCCTGGGGGAGTGTGTCAGTATTTACAGGGCTCCCCGGGGATTGTGCCAGTATTTACAGGGGTGTCCCTGGGGTGGGTGTCAGTACTTACAGGGGGTCCCAGGGGAGTGTGTCGGTATTTACAGGGGGGTCCCTGGGGTGGGTGTCAGTACTTACAGGGGGTCCCAGGGGAGTGTGTCTGTATTTACAGGGGGTCTCCGGGAAGTGTGTCAGTATTTACAGGGGGTTCCCCGGGGAATGTGTCAGTATTTACAGGGGGTCCCTGGGGAGTGTGTCAGTATTTACAGGGCATCCCCGGTTTGTCTGTCAGTATTTACAGGGGTGTCCCTGGGGTGGGTGTCAGTATTTACAGGGATGTCCCTGGGGTGGGTGTCAGTATTTACAGGGGTGTCCCTGGGGTGGGTGTCAGTATTTACAGGGGTGTCCCTGGGGTGGGTGTCAGTATTTACAGGGGGTCAACGGGGAGTTTGTCACTATTTACAGGGGGTCCCCCGGGATTGTGTCAGTATTTACTCGGGGTTCCCAGGGTGTGTGTCAGTATTTACAGGGGGTTCCCGGGGCGTGTGTCAGTATTTACAGGGTGTCCCCGGGGATTGTGTCAGTATTTACAGTGGTATCCCCGGGGCGTGTGTCACTATTTACAGGGGGCTCCCAGGGAGTGTGTCAGTATTTACAGGGGATCACCGGGGAGTGTGTCAGTATTTACAGGGTGTCCCCCGGGATTGTGTCAGTATTTACTCGGGGTTCCCAGGGCGTGTGTCAGTATTTACAGGGGGTCCCCGGGGCGTGTGTCAGTATTTACAGGGTGTCCCCGGGGATTGTGTCAGTATTTACAGGGGATCACCGGGGATTGTGTCAGTATTTACTCGGGGTTCCCAGGGCGTGTGTCAGTATTTACAGGGGGTCCCCGGGGCGTGTGTCAGTATTTACAGGGGGTCCCCCGGGATTGTGTCTGTATTTACTCGGGGTTCCCACGGAGTGTGTCAGTATTTACAGGGGGTCCCCTGGGAGTGAGTCCTTATTTACAGGGTGTTCCCCGCCGAGTGTGTCAGTATTTATAGGGGTACCCCGGGGAGTGTGTCAGTATTTACAGGGGGTCCCCGGGGAGTGTGTCAGTATTTACAGGGGGTCCCCGGGGAGTGTGTCAGTATTTACAGGGGGTCCCCGGGGAGTGTGTCAGTATTTACAGGCGGTCCCCGGGGAGGGAGTCATGTTTACAGGAGATCCCCGGGTAGTGTGACAGTATTTACAGGGGGTCCCTGGGGAGTGTGTCAGTATTTACAGGGGGTCCCTGGGGAGTGTGTCAGTATTTACAGGGGGTCCCCGGTTTGTGTGTCAGTATTTACAGGGGGTCCCTGGGGGAGTGTGTCAGTATTTACAGGGCTCCCCGGGGATTGTGCCAGGATTTACAGGGGTGTCCCTGGGGTGGGTGTCAGTATTTACAGGGGGTCCCTGGGGAGTGTGTCAGTATTTACAGGGGGTCCCCGGTTTGTGTGTCAGTATTTACAGGGTGTCCCCGGGGAGTGTGTCAGTATTTACAGGGGGTCCCTGGGGGAGTGTGTCAGTATTTACAGGGCTCCCCGGGGATTGTGCCAGTATTTACAGGGGTGTCCCTGGGGTGGGTGTCAGTACTTACAGGGGGTCCCAGGGGAGTGTGTCGGTATTTACAGGGGGGTCCCTGGGGTGGGTGTCAGTACTTACAGGGGGTCCCAGGGGAGTGTGTCTGTATTTACAGGGGGTCTCCGGGAAGTGTGTCAGTATTTACAGGGGGTTCCCCGGGGAATGTGTCAGTATTTACAGGGGGTCCCTGGGGAGTGTGTCAGTATTTACAGGGCATCCCCGGTTTGTCTGTCAGTATTTACAGGGGTGTCCCTGGGGTGGGTGTCAGTATTTACAGGGATGTCCCTGGGGTGGGTGTCAGTATTTACAGGGGTGTCCCTGGGGTGGGTGTCAGTATTTACAGGGGTGTCCCTGGGGTGGGTGTCAGTATTTACAGGGGGTGCCCCGGGTGGGTGTCAGTATTTACAGGGGGATCCCCGGGTGGGTGTCAGTATTTACAGGGTGTCCCCCGGGTGTGTGTCAGTATTGACAGGGGGTACCCGGGGAGTGTGTCAGTATTTACAGGGGGTACCCGGGGAGTGTGTCAGTATTTACAGGGGGTCCCTGGGGAGTGTGTCAGTATTTACAGGGGTTCCCTGGGGAGTGTGTCAGTATTTACAGGGGGTCCCTGGGGAGTGTGTCAGTATTTACAGGGGTTCCCTGGGGAGTGTGTCAGTATTTACAGGGTGTCCCCGGGGAGTGTGTCAGTATTTACAGGGGTTCCCTGGGGAGTGTGTCAGTATTTACAGGGGGTCCCCGGGGAGTGTGCCAGTATTTACCGGGGCGTTCCCGGAGTGTGTATCAGTATTTACAGGGGGTCCCTGGTGAGTGTGTCATTATTTACAGGGGGGTGGCCGGGGAGTGTGTCAGTATTTACAGGGGGTGCCCCGGGTGGGTGTCAGTATTTACAGGGGGATCCCCGGGTGTGTGTCAGTATTTACAGGGTGTCCCCCGGGTGTGTGTCAGTATTTACAGGGGGTACCCGGGGAGTGTGTCAGTATTTACAGGGGGTACCCGGGGAGTGTGTCAGTATTTACAGGGGGTCCCCGGGGAGTGTGTCAGTATTTACAGGGGTTCCCTGGGGAGTGTGTCAGTATTTACAGGGGGTCCCTGGGGAGTGTGTCAGTATTTACAGGGGTTCACTAGGGAGTGTGTCAGTATTTACAGGGTGTCCCCGGGGAGTGTGTCAGTATTTACAGGGGTTCCCTGGGGAGTGTGTCAGTATTTACAGGGGGTCCCCGGGGAGTGTGTCAGTATTTGCAGGGGCTCCCCGGGGAGTGTGTCAGTATTTACAGGGGGGTCCCCGGGGAGTGTGTCAGTATTTACAGGGGGGTCGCCAGTGAGTTTATCAGTATTTATAGGGGGTCCCCGTGGAGTGTGTCAGTATTTTCAGGGTTGTCCCCGGGGAGTGTGTCAGTATTTACAGGGGTTCCCCGGGGAGTGTGTCAGTTTTTACAGGGGGTCCCCGGGGTCTGAGTCAGTATTTACAGGGGGGTCCCCATGGAGTGTGTCAGTATTTACAGGGGCTCTCCGGGGAGTGTGTCAGTATTTACAGGGGGTCCCCGGGGAGTGTGTCAGTATTTACAGGGGTTCACCGGGGGAGTGTGTCAGTATTTACAGGCATTTCCCGGGAAGTGTGTCAGTATTTTCAGAGGGTCCCCGGGGTTGTGTCAGTATTTACAGGGTATCCCAGGGGAGTGTGTCAGTATTTACAGGGGGTCCCCGGGGCGTGTGTCAGTATTTACAGGGTGTCCCCGGGGATTGTGTCAGTATTTACAGTGGTATCCCCGGGGCGTGTGTCACTATTTACAGGGGGCTCCCAGGGAGTGTGTCAGTATTTACAGGGGATCACCGGGGAGTGTGTCAGTATTTACAGGGTGTCCCCCGGGATTGTGTCAGTATTTACTCGGGGTTCCCAGGGCGTGTGTCAGTATTTACAGGGGGTCCCCGGGGCGTGTGTCAGTATTTACAGGGTGTCCCCGGGGATTGTGTCAGTATTTACAGGGGGTCCCCCGGGATTGTGTCTGTATTTACTCGGGGTTCCCACGGAGTGTGTCAGTATTTACAGGGGGTCCCCTGGGAGTGAGTCCTTATTTACAGGGTGTTCCCCGCCGAGTGTGTCAGTATTTATAGGGGTACCCCGGGGAGTGTGTCAGTATTTACAGGGGGTCCCCGGGGAGTGTGTCAGTATTTACAGGGGGTCCCCGGGGAGGGAGTCATGTTTACAGGAGATCCCCGGGTAGTGTGACAGTATTTACAGGGGGTCCCCGGGGAGTGTGTCAGTATTTACAGGGGGTCCCCGGGGAGTGTGTCAGTATTTACAGGCGGTCCCCCGGGGAGGGAGTCATGTTTACAGGAGATCCCCGGGTAGTGTGACAGTATTTACAGGGGGTCCCTGGGGAGTGTGTCAGTATTTACAGGGGGTCCCTGGGGAGTGTGTCAGTATTTACAGGGGGTCCCCGGTTTGTGTGTCAGTATTTACAGGGGGTCCCTGGGGGAGTGTGTCAGTATTTACAGGGCTCCCCGGGGATTGTGCCAGGATTTACAGGGGTGTCCCTGGGGTGGGTGTCAGTATTTACAGGGGGTCCCTGGGGAGTGTGTCAGTATTTACAGGGGGTCCCCGGTTTGTGTGTCAGTATTTACAGGGTGTCCCCGGGGAGTGTGTCAGTATTTACAGGGGGTCCCTGGGGGAGTGTGTCAGTATTTACAGGGCTCCCCGGGGATTGTGCCAGTATTTACAGGGGTGTCCCTGGGGTGGGTGTCAGTACTTACAGGGGGTCCCAGGGGAGTGTGTCGGTATTTACAGGGGGGTCCCTGGGGTGGGTGTCAGTACTTACAGGGGGTCCCAGGGGAGTGTGTCTGTATTTACAGGGGGTCTCCGGGAAGTGTGTCAGTATTTACAGGGGGTTCCCCGGGGAATGTGTCAGTATTTACAGGGGGTCCCTGGGGAGTGTGTCAGTATTTACAGGGCATCCCCGGTTTGTCTGTCAGTATTTACAGGGGTGTCCCTGGGGTGGGTGTCAGTATTTACAGGGGTGTCCCTGGGGTGGGTGTCAGTATTTACAGGGGTGTCCCTGGGGTGGGTGTCAGTATTTACAGGGGGTGCCCCGGGTGGGTGTCAGTATTTACAGGGGGATCCCCGGGTGGTGTCAGTATTTACAGGGTGTCCCCCGGGTGTGTGTCAGTATTGACAGGGGGTACCCGGGGAGTGTGTCAGTATTTACAGGGGGTACCCGGGGAGTGTGTCAGTATTTACAGGGGGTCCCCGGGGAGTGTGTCAGTATTTACAGGGGTTCCCTGGGGAGTGTGTCAGTATTTACAGGGGGTCCCTGGGGAGTGTGTCAGTATTTACAGGGGTTCCCTGGGGAGTGTGTCAGTATTTACAGGGTGTCCCCGGGGAGTGTGTCAGTATTTACAGGGGTTCCCTGGGGAGTGTGTCAGTATTTACAGGGGGTCCCCGGGGAGTGTGCCAGTATTTACCGGGGCGTTCCCGGAGTGTGTATCAGTATTTACAGGGGGTCCCTGGTGAGTGTGTCATTATTTACAGGGGGGTGGCCGGGGAGTGTGTCAGTATTTACAGGGGGTGCCCCGGGTGGGTGTCAGTATTTACAGGGGGATCCCCGGGTGTGTGTCAGTATTTACAGGGTGTCCCCCGGGTGTGTGTCAGTATTTACAGGGGGTACCCGGGGAGTGTGTCAGTATTTACAGGGGGTACCCGGGGAGTGTGTCAGTATTTACAGGGGGTCCCCGGGGAGTGTGTCAGTATTTACAGGGGTTCCCTGGGGAGTGTGTCAGTATTTACAGGGGGTCCCTGGGGAGTGTGTCAGTATTTACAGGGGTTCCCTGGGGAGTGTGTCAGTATTTACAGGGTGTCCCCGGGGAGTGTGTCAGTATTTACAGGGGTTCCCTGGGGAGTGTGTCAGTATTTACAGGGGGTCCCCGGGGAGTGTGTCAGTATTTGCAGGGGCTCCCCGGGGAGTGTGTCAGTATTTACAGGGGGGTCCCCGGGGAGTGTGTCAGTATTTACAGGGGGGTCGCCAGTGAGTTTATCAGTATTTATAGGGGGTCCCCGTGGAGTGTGTCAGTATTTTCAGGGTTGTCCCCGGGGAGTGTGTCAGTATTTACAGGGGTTCCCCGGGGAGTGTGTCAGTTTTTACAGGGGGTCCCCGGGGTCTGAGTCAGTATTTACAGGGGGGTCCCCATGGAGTGTGTCAGTATTTACAGGGGCTCTCCGGGGAGTGTGTCAGTATTTACAGGGGGTCCCCGGGGAGTGTGTCAGTATTTACAGGGGTTCACCGGGGGAGTGTGTCAGTATTTACAGGCATTTCCCGGGAAGTGTGTCAGTATTTTCAGAGGGTCCCCGGGGTTGTGTCAGTATTTACAGGGTATCCCAGGGGAGTGTGTCAGTATTTACAGGGGGTCCCCGGGGATTGTGTCAGTACTTACAGGGGGTCCCCTGGGAGTGTGTCAGTATTTTCAGGGTATAGCCGGGGAGTGTGTCAGTATTTACAGGGGGCCCCTGGGGAGTGTGTCAGTATTTACAGGGTGTCCCCAGGGAGAGTGTCAGTATTTACAGGGTGTCCCCGGGGAGTGTGTCAGTATTTACATGGTGTCCCTGGGGAGTGTGTCAGTATTTACGGGGGGTCCCCGGGGATTGTCTCACTATTTACAGGGGGGTCCCTGGGGAGTGTGTCAGTATTTACAGGGGGTCCCCGGGGAGTGTGTCACTATTTACAGGGGGTCCCCGGGGAGTGTGACAGTATTCACAGGTGAATCCCCGGGGAGTGTGTCAGTATTTACGAGGGTCTCCCGGGGAGTGTGTCAGTATTTACAGGGGGCTCACCGGAAGTGTGACAGTTTTTACAGGGGGTCCCCGGTGAGTGTGTCAGTATTTAAAGGGGGTCCCCGTCGTGTGTGTCAGTATTTACTCGGGGTCCCCGGGGAGTGTGTCAGTATTTACACGCTGTTCCCCACAGAGAGTGTCAGTATTTAATGGGGGCGCTCCGGGAGTGTGTCAGTATTTACAGTGGTATCCCCGGGGAGTATGTCAGTGTTTACAGGGGGTTCCTGGGGAGTATCAGTATTTACAGGGGATCCCTGGGGAGTGTGTCACTATTTACAGGGGATTCCCGGATAGTGCGCCAGTATTTACAGGGGGCTACCTGGAGAGTGTTTCAGTATTTACAGGCTGTTCCTGGGGAGTGTGTCGGTATTTACAAGGGTGTCCCCGTGGATTGTGTCATTATTTACAAGTGGTCCCAGGGGAGTGTGTCAGTATTTACAAGTGGTCCCCGGGGAGTGTGTCAGTATTTTCAGTGGGTCTCCAGGGTGTGTGACAGTATTTGCAGGTGGGTCCACGGGGCGTGAGTCAGTTTTAACAGGGTATCCCCGGGGACAGTGTCAGTATTTACAGGGTGTTCCTCACGAGTGTGTCAGTATTTACAGGGGAGTCCCCGGGGATTGTGTCAGTATTTACAGGGGAGTCCCCGGGGATTGTGTCAGTATTTACAGGGGAGTCCCCGGGGAGTGTGTCAGTATTTACATGTTGTCCCCGGGGAGTGGGTCAGTATTTACAAGTGGGTCCCCGGGATGTGTGTCAGTATTTACATGTTGTCCCCGAGGAGTGGGTCAGTATTAACAGTGTGTCAATGGGTGTGTGTCAGTATTTCCAATGGTGCCCCTGGGGAGTGTGTCAGTACTTACAGCGGATCTCCGGGCATGGTGTCAGTATTTTCAGGGGGTCCCCGGTGAGTGTGTCAGTATTTACAGGGGGGGTTCCCGGGGAGTGTGTCAGTATTTATAGGGGGTCCCCGTGGAGTGTGTCAGTATTTACAAGGGATCCCCGGGGAGTGTGTTACTATTTACACGGGATCCCCGAGGAGTGTGTCAGTATTTTGAGGGGGTCTCCTGGGCGTGTGTCAGTATTTACAAGGTGTACCAGGGGAGTGTGTCAGTATTTACAGGGGAGTCCCCGGGACGTGTGTCAGTATTTACAAGTGGTCCCCGGGGAGTGTGTCAGTATTTTCAGTGGGTCTCCGGGGAGTGTGACAGTAATTACAGGTGGGTCCACGGGGCATGGGTCAGTATTTACAGGGTGTCCCCTGGGAGAGTGTCAATATTTACAGGGTGTACCAGGGGAGTGTGTCAGTATTTACAGTGGAGTCCCTGGGACGTGTGTCAGTATTTACAGCGGGTCCCTGGGGAGTGTGTCAGTATTTTCAGGGGGTCTCCGGGGAGTGTGACAGTAATTACAGGTGGGTCAGTTTTTACAGGGTGTCCCTGGGGAGTGTGTCAGTATTTACAGGGGGGTTCCTGGGGAGTGTGTCAATATTTACAGGGTTGTCCCCGGGGAGTGTGTCAATATTTACAGGGGATCACCGGGGAGTGTGTCAGTATTTACAGGGGGTCCCCGGGGAGTGTGTCAGTATTTACAGGGGGTCCCCTGGGAGTGAGTCCTTATTTACAGGGTGTTCCCCGCCGAGTGTGTCAGTATTTATAGGGGTACCCCGGGGAGTGTGTCAGTATTTACAGGGGGTCCCCGGGGAGGGAGTCATGTTTACAGGAGGTCCCCGGGAAGTGTGTCAGTACTTACAGGGGAATCCCTGGTAAGTTTGTCAGTATTTACAGGGTATCCCCGGGGAGTGTGTCAGTATTTACAGGCGGTCCCCAGGGAGTGTGTTCAGTATTTACAGGGTGTCCGCGGGGAGTGTGTCAGTATTTACAGGGGGTCCCCGGGGAGTGTGTCATTATTTACAGGGGGCCCCCAGGGATTGTGTCAGCATTTACAGTGGAGTTCCCCTGGGAGTGTGTCAGTACTTACAGGGGGTCACAGGGGAGTGGGTAGGTATTTACAGGGGGGTCCGCGGGGAGTGTGTCATTATTTACAGGGGTGTCCCTGGAGAGTGTGTCAGTATTTACAGGGTCTCCCTGGGGGAGTGTGTCAGTATTTACAGGGGGTCCCTGGGGAGTGTGTCAGTACTTACAGGGGGTCACAGGGGAGTGGGTCAGTATTTCCAGGGGGGTCCGCGGGGAGTGTGTCATTATTTACAGGGGGGTCCCCGGGGAGTGTGTCAGTATTTACAGGGGGGTCCCCGGGGAGTGGCTCAGTATTTACAGGGGGTCCCCGGGGATTGTGTCAGTATTTACAGGTTGTCCCCGGGGAGAGTGTCAGTATTTACAGGGGGTCCCCGGGGAGTGTGTCAGTATTTACAGGGGGTCCCTGGGGAGTGTGTCAGTATTTACAGTGGGTCCCCGGGGAGTATGTCTGTATTTACAGGGGTGTCCCCGGGGAGTGTGTCCATATTTACAGGGTGTCCCCGGGGAGTGTGTCAGTATTTACAGGGTGTCCCCGGGGAGTGTGTCCATATTTACAGGGTGTCCCCGGGGAGTGTGTCAGTATTTACAGGTGGGTCTCTGGGGAGTGTGTCAGTATTTACAGGGGGTTCCCGGGGAGTGTGTCAGTATTTACAGGGGGCTCCCGGGGAGTGTGTCAGTATTTACAGGGTGTCCCCGGGGAGTGTGTCAGTATTTACAGGGGGTCCCCGGGGAGTGTGTCCATATTTACAGGGTGTCCCCGGGGAGTGTGTCAGTATTTACAGGTGGGTCTCTGGGGAGTGTGTCAGTATTTACAGGGTGTCCCCGGGGAGTGTGTCAGTATTTACAGGGGGTCCCCGGGGAGTGTGTCAGTATTTACAGGGGGTTCCCGGGGAGTGTGTCAGTATTTACAGGGGGCTCCCGGGGAATGTGTCAGTATTTACAGGGTGTCCCCGGGGAGTGTGTCACTATTTACAGGGGGGTCCCCGGGGAATGTGTCAGTATTTACAGGGTGTTCCCCGGGGAGTGTGTCAGTCTTTACAGGGGGTCCCCGGGGAGTGTGACAGTATTCACAGGTGAATCCCCGGGAAGTGTGACAGTATTTACAGTGGGTCCCCGTGGTGTGTGTCTGTATTTACTCGGGGTCCCCGGAGTGTGTGTCAATATTTACACGGTGTTCCCCGCAGAGAGTTTCAGTATTTACTGGCGGCTCTCCGGGAGTGTGTCAGTATTTACAGTGGTATCCCCGCGGAGTATGTCATTATTTACAGGGGGTTCCTGGGGAGTGTCAGTATTTACAGGGGATCCCTGGGTAGTGTGCCAGTATTTACAGGGGGCTCCCTGGGGAGTGTTTCAGGACTTACAGGCTGTCGCTGGGGAGTGTGTCGGTATTTACAAGGGTGTCCCCGTGGATTGTGCCAGTATTTACAGTGTTGTCCCCGGGGAGTGTGTCAGTATTTACAGGGGGTCCCCGGGGAGTGTGTCACTATTTACAGGGGGTCCCCGGGGATTGTGACAGTATTCACAGGTGAATCCCCGGGGAGTGTTTCAGTATTTACAGGGGATCCCCGGGGAGTGTGTCAGTATTTACAGGGGGTCCCCGGGGAGTGTGTCCGTATTTACAGGGGGTCCCCGGGGAGTGTGTCAGTATTTACAGGGGGTCCCCGGGGAGTGCGTCAGTATTTACAGGGGGTCCCCGCAGAGTGTGTCAATATTTACAGGGCGCTCTCCGGGGAGCGTGTCAGTATTTTCAGTGGGTCTCCGTGGAGTGTGACAGTGTTTACAGGTGGGTCCACACGGCGTGTGTCAGTATTTACAGAGGATCCCTGGGGACTGTGTCAGTATTTATAGGGTATCCCGGGGAGTGTCAGTATTTACAGGGTATCCCCGGGGAGTGTGTCAGTAGTTAGAGGCGGTCCCCAGGGAGTGTGTCAGTATTTTGAGGTGGTCTCCGGGGAGCGTGTCAGTATTTTCAGTGTGTCTCCGTGGAGTTTGGCAGTATTTATAGGTGGGTCCACACGGCGTGTATCAGTATTTACAGGGGGTCCCCGGGGAGTGTGTCAGTATTTACAGGAGGGTCCCCGGGACGTGTGTCAGTATTTACAAGTGGTCCCAGGGGAGTGTGTCAGTATTTTCAGTGGGTCTCCGGGGTGTGTGACAGTATTTGCAGGTGGGTCCACGGGGCGTGAGTCAGTTTTAACAGGGTATCCCCAGGGACAGTGTCAGTATTTACAGGGTGTTCCAGGGGAGTGTGTCAGTATTTACAAGTGGGTTCCCGGGATGTGTGTCAGTATTTACATGTTGTCCCCGGGGAGTAGTTCAGTATTAACAGTGTGTCACTGGGTGTGTGTCAGTATTTCCAGTGGTGCCCCTGGGGAGTGTGTCAGTACTTACAGCGGATCTCCGGGCATGGTGTCAGTATTTTCAGGGGGTCCCCGGTGAGTGTGACAGTATTTACAGGGGGGTTCCCGTGGAGTGTGTCAGTATTTACAGGCTTGTCACCGGGGAGTGTGTCAGTATTTACAGGCTTGTCACCGGGGAGTGTGTCAGTATTTACAGGGGGTCCCCGTGGAGTGTGTCAGTATTTACAGGGTTGTCCCTGGGGAGTGTGTCAGTATTTACAGGGGCCCCCCATGGAGTGTGTCAGTATTTACAGGGGGTCCCCGGGGAGTGTGTCAGTATTTACAGGGTGTTCCCCGCAGAGTGTGTCAATATTTACTGGGGGCTCTCCGGGAGTGTTTCAGTATTTACAGTGGTATCCCCGGGGAGTGTGTCAGTATTTACAGGGCGTCCCCGGGGATTGTGTCAGTATTTACAGGGGGTTCCCGGGGTGTGTCAGTATTTACATGGGATCCCTGGGGAGTGTGTCACTATTTACAGGGGATCCCTGGGGACTGTGTCAGTATTTACAGGGTATCCCCGGGGAGTGTGTCAGTTCTTACAGTGGGTCCCCGTGGAGTGTGTCAGTAGTTACAGGTGGTCCCCAGGGAGTGTGTCAGTATTTTGAGGTGGTCTCCGGGGAGCGTGTCAGTATTTTCAGTGGGTCTCCGTGGAGTGTGACAGTATTTACAGGTGCGTCCACACGGCGTGTGTCAGTATTTACAGGGGGTCCCCGGGGAGTGTGTTAGTATTTATGGGGTATCCCAGGGGAGTGTGTCAGTATTTATAGGGGGTCCCCGGGGAGTGTGTCAGTATTTACAGGGGGTCCCCGGGGATTGTGTCACTATTTACAGGGGGTCCCCGGGGAGTGTGTCAGTATTTACAGGGGGCTCACAGGAAGTGTGTCAGTATTTACAGGGGGTCCCCGGGGAGTGTGTCAGTATTTACAGTGGTATCCCCAGGGAGAATGTCAGTATTTACAGGGGGTCCCTGGGGAGTGTGTCAGTATTTACAGGGGATCCCTGGGGAGTGTGTCAGTATTTACAGGGTTGTCCCTGTGTTTTGTGTCAGTATTTACAGGGGGTCCCCGGGGAGTGTGTCAGTATTTACAGGGGGTCCCCGGGGAGTGTGTCAGTATTTACAAGGCTGTCACCGGGGAGTGTGTCAGTATTTACAAGGCTGTCACCGGGGAGTGTGTCAGTATTTACAGGCTGTCCCTGGTGAATGTGTCAGTATTTACAGGGGGTACCCGGGAAGTGTGTCAGTATTTACAGGGTTGTCCCCGCGGAGTGTGTCAGTATTTACAGGGTTGTCCCCGCGGAGTGTGTCAGTATTTACAGGGGGTCCCTGGGGAGTGTGTCAGTATTTACAGGGTTGTCCCCGCGGAGTGTGTCAGTATTTACAGGGGGTCCCTGGGGAATGTGTCAGTATTTACAGGGGGTCCCCGGGGAGTGTGTCAGTATTTACAGGGTTGTCCCCGCGGAGTGTGTCAGTATTTACTCGGGGTCCCCGGGGAGTGTGTCAATATTTACAGGGCGCTCTCCGGGAGTGTGTCAGTATTTACATTGGTATCCCCGGGGATTGTGTCAGTATTTACAGGGTGTCCCCGGGGAGTGTGTCACTATTTACAGGGGATCCCTGGGGACTGTGTCAGTATTTACAGGGTGTCCCCGTGGAGTGTGTCAGTTCTTACAGTGGGTCCCCGTGGAGTGTGTCAGTAGTTACAGGGGGTCCCCGGGGAGTGTGTCAGTATTTACAGGGTTGTCCCAAGTGATTGTGTCAGTATTTACAGGGTTGTCCCCGGGGAGTGGGTCAGTATTTACAGGCTTGTCCCCGGGGAGTGTGTCAGTATTTACAGGGTTGTCCCCGGGGAGTGTGTCAGTATTTACAGGGGATCCCCGGGGAGTGTGTCAGTATTTACAGGCTTGTCCCCGTGGAGTGTGTCAGTATTTACAGGCTTGTTCCCGTGGAGTGTGTCAGCATTTACAGGGTTGTCCCCGTGGAGTCTGTCAGTATTTACAGGGGGTCCCCGGAAAGTGTGTCAGTATTTACAGGGGGTCCCCAGAAAGTGTGTCACTATTTACATGTGGTCCCCATGGAGTGTGTCAGTGTTTACACGGTTGTCCCCTGGGAGTGTGTCAGTATTTAGAGGGGGTCTCCGGGGCGTGTGTCAGTATTTTCAGGGAGTCCCTGGGTAGTGTGTCAGTATTTACAGGGCCCCCCCATGGAGTGTGTCAGTATTTACAGGCTTGTCCCCGGGGAGTGTGTCAGTATTTACAGGGGATCCCCGGGGAGTGTGACAGTATTCAAAGATGAATCCCTGGGGTGTGTGTCAGTATTTACTGGGGTCTCCCGGGGAGTGTGTCAGTATTTACAGGGGGCTCCCGGGGAGTATGTCAGTATTTACAGGGGGCTCCCAGGTAGTGTGTCAGTATTTTCAGGGTGTCCCCGGGGAGTGTGTCAGTATTTTCAGGGTGTCCCCGGGCAGTGTGTCAGTATGTAGAGGGGCTCCCCCGGGATTGTGTCAGTATTTACAGGGGATTCTCGGAGAGTGTGTCAGTATTTACAGTGGGTCCCCGGGGAGTGTGTCAGTATTTACAGGGGCCCCCCATGGAGTGTGTCAGTATTTACAGGCTTGTCCCCGGGGAGTGTGTCAGTATTTACAGGGGGTCCCCGGGGAGTGTGTCAGTATTTACAGGGGCCCCCCATGGAGTGTGTCAGTATTTACAGGGGGTCCCCGGGGAGTGTGTCAGTATTTACAGGGGATCCCTGGGAAGTGTGTCAGTATTTACAGGGGATCCCCGGGGAGTGTGACAGTATTCAAATCTGAATCCCCGGAGAGTGTGTCAGTATTTACAGGGGGCTCCCAGGGAGTGTGTCAGTATTTACAGGGGGCTCCCAGGGAGTGTGTCAGTAATTACAGGGGCTCCCCCGGGATGGTGTCAGTATTTACAGGGGATTCTCGGGGAGTGTGTCAGTATTTACAGGGGGTCCCGGGGAGTGTGTCAGTATTTACAGGGGGTCCCCGAGGAGTGTGTCAGTATTTACAGGGGGGTCCCAGGGATGTGTCAGTATTTAGAGGGGTATCTCCGGGGACTGTGTTAGAATTTATAAGGTTGTCCCCGGGGAGTGTGTCAGTATTTACAGGGGGTCCCCGGGGAGTGTGTCAGTATTTACAGGGGGTTCCTGGGGAGTGGGTCAGTATTTACAGGGTGTCCCTGGGGAGTGTGTCAGAATTTACAGGCGGTCCCCGGGGAGTGTGTCAGTATTTACAGGAGGTCCCCGGGGAGTGTGTCAGTATTTACAGGGCGTCCCCGGGGAGTGTGTCAGTATTTACAGAGGGTCCCCGGTTTGTGTGTCAGTATTTTCAGGGTTGTCCCCGGGGAGTGTGTCAGTATTTACAGGGGGTCCCCGGGGAGTGTGTCAGTATTTACAGCGGCCCCCCATGGAGTGTGTCAGTATTTACAGGGGATCCCCGGGGAGTGTGACAGTATTTACTGGGGGTCCCCGGGGAGTGTGTCAGTATTTACAGGGGGCTCCCAGGGAGTGTGTCAGTATTTACAGGGGGTCCCCGGGGAGTGTATCAATAATTACAGGGGCTCCCCCGGGAGTGTGTCAGTATTTACAGGGGGTCCCGGGGAGTGTGTCAGTATTTACAGGGAGTCCCTGTGGCGTGTGTCAGTATTGACAGGGGGTCCCCGGGGAGTGTGTCAGTATTTACAGGGGCCCCCCATGGAGTGTGTCTGTATTTACAGTGGAGTTCCCCTGGGAGTGTGTCAGTATTTACAGGTGGGTCCCCAGGGATGTGTCAGTATTTAGAGGGGGATCTCCGGGGAGTGTGTTAGAATTTATAAGGTTGTCCCCGGGGAGTGTGTCAGTATTTACAGGGGGTCCCCGGGGAGTGTGTCAGTATTTACAGGGGGGCCCCGGGGAGTGTGTCAGTATTTACAGGGTGTCCCCGGGGAGTGTGTCAGTATTTACAGGGGTCCCCGGGGAGTGTGTCAGTATTTACAGGTGGGTCTCTGGGGAGTGTGTCAGTATTTACAGGGGGTTCCCGGGGAGTGTGTCAGTATTTAGAGGGGGTCCCCGGGATCTATGTCAGTATTTACAGGGGGTCCCCGGGGAGTGTGTCAGTATTTACAAGGGCTCCCCGGGGAGTGTGTCAGTATTTACAGGGGGTCCCCAGGGAGTGTGCCAGTATTTAGAGGGGCTCCCCGGGGAGTGTGTCAGTATTTACAGGGGGTTCCCGGGGAGTGTGTCAGTATTTACAGGGGGTTCCCGGGGAGTGTGTCAGTATTTACAGGGGGTCCCCGGGGAGTGTGTCAGTATTTACAGGGGGTTCCCGGGGAGTGTGTCAGTATTTACAGGGGGTCCCCGGGGAGTGTGTCAGTATTTACAGGGGCTCCCCGGGGAGGGTGTCAGTATTTACAGGGGGTTCCCGGGGAGTGTGTCAGTATTTACAGGGGGTCCCCGGGGAGTGTGTCATTATTTACCGGGGGCCCCCGGGTAGTGTGTCAGTACTTACAGGGGAATCTCTGGGGTGTGTGTCAGTATTTGCAGGGTATCCCCCGGGGAATCTGTCAGTACTTACAGGGGGTCCCCGGTGAGTGTGTCAGTATTTACAGGGGGGTCCCCGGGGAATGTGTCAGTATTTACAGGGGCGTACCCGGGGAGTGTGTCAGTATTTACAGGGGTCCCCGGTTTGTGTGTCAGTATTTACAGGGGGTCCCTGGGGAGTGTGTCAGTATTTACAGAGGGTCCCCGGTTTGTGTGTCAGTATTTACAGGGGCCCCCCATGGAGTGTGTCAGTAATTTACAGGCTTGTCCCTGGGAAGTGTGTCAGTATTTACGGGGGGTCCCCAGGGAGTGTGTCAGTATTTACGGGGGGTCCCCGGGGAGTGTGTCAGTACTTACAGGGGGGTCCCTGGGATGGGTGTCAGTATTTACAGGGGGCTCCCCGGGGAGTGTGTCAGTATTTACAGGGGGGTCCCCGGGGAGTGTGTCAGTATTTACAGGGGGGTCCCCGGGGAATGTGTCAGTATTTACAGGTGGGTCCCTGGGGAGTGTGTCAGTATTTAGAGGGGAGTCCCCGGGGAGTGTGTCAGTATTTAGAGGGGAGTCCCCGGGGAGTGTGTCAGTATTTACAGCGGGTCCACGGGGAGTCTGTCTATATTTACATGGGATCCCCGGGGAGTGTGTCAGTATTTACAGGGGGTCCCCGGGGAGTGTGTCATTATTTACCGGGGGCCCCCGGGTAGTGTGTCAGTACTTACAGGGGAATCCCTGGGGTGTGTGTCAGTATTTATAGGGTATCCCCGGGGAATCTGTCAGTACTTACAGGGGGTCCCCGGTGAGTGTGTCAGTATTTACAGGGTATCCCCGGGGAGTGTGGCAGTATTTACAGGGTGTCTCCAGGGAGTGTGTCAGTATTTACAGGGGGTCCCTGGGGAGTGTGTCAGTATTTACAGGGGTTCCCCGGGGGAGTGTGTCAGTATTTACAGGCGTGTCCCCCGGGGAGTGTGTCAGTATTGAATGTGTGTCCCCTGGGGAGTGTGTCAGTATTTACAGGCGGTCCCCGGGGAGTGTGTCAGTATTTACAGGGGGTCCCCGGGGAGTGTGTCACTATTTACATTGGGTCCACGGGGAGTGTGTCAGTATTTACACGTGTGTCCCCAGGGGGTGTGTCTTTATTTACAGGGGGTTTCCGGGGAGAGTGTCAGTATTTTGACGGGGTCTCCGGGGAGTGTGAGAGTATTTACAGGGGGTCCCCGGGGAGTGTGTCAGTATTTACAAGTGGGTTCCCGGGATGGGTGTCAGCATTTACAGGGAAGTCCCTGGGGAGTGTGTCAGTATTTACAGGGGATCACCGGGGAGTGTGTCAGTATTTACAGGAGATCCCCGTGGTGTGTGTCAGTATTTACACGGGGTTCCCCGCAGAGTGTGTCAGTATTTACAGGGGGTCCCCGGGGAGTGTGTCAGTATTTACAGGGGGTCCCCGGGGAGTGTGTCAGTATTTACAGGGGGGATCCCCGGGGAGTGTGTCAGTATTTACAGGGGGGATCCCCGGGGAGTGTGTCAGTATTTTTACGGGTCACCGGGGGAGTGTGTCAATATTTACAGGCATTCCCCGGGAAGAGTGTCAGTATTTTCAGAGGGTCCCTGGGGTGTGTGTCAGTATTTACACGTTATCCCCGGGGAGTGTGTCAGTATTTACAGGGTGTCTTCGGGGAGTGTGTCAGTATTTACACGTTATCCCCGGGGAGTGTGTCAGTATTTACAGGGAGTCCCCGGGGACTGTGTCAGTATTTACACGTTATCCCCGGGGAGTGTGTCAGTATTTACAGGGGGTCCCCGGGGAGTGTGGTCAGTATTTACACGTTATCCCCGGGGAGTGTGTCAGTATTTACAGGGGGTCCCCGGGGAGTGTGTCAGTATTTACAGAGGGTCCCCCGGGGAGTGTGTCAGTATTTACAGGGTTGTCCCCGGGGAGTGTGTCAGTATTTACAGGGTTGTCCCTGGGGAGTGTGTCAGTATTTACAGGGGGTCCCCGGGGAGTGTGTCAGTATTTACAGGGGGGTCCCCGGGGATTGTGTCAGTATTTACAGGGGGTCCCCGGGGAGTGTGTCAGTATTTACAGGGGGTCCCCGGGGAGTGTGTCAGTATTTACGAGGGGGTCCCCGTGGAGTGTGTCAATATTTAGAGGGGATCCCCGTGGGTGTGTGTCAGTATTTACACGGAGTTCCCGGCGAGTGTGTCCGTATTTACAGGGGAGTCCCCGGGGAGTGTCTCAGTATTTACAGGGTGTTCCCCGCAGAGTGAGTCAGTATTTACGGGGGGTCCCCGGGGTGTGTGTCAGTATTTGCAGGCGTGTCCCCGGGGCGCGTGTCAGTATTTTGAATTGGTCTCCGGGGAGTGTGAGAGTATTTACAGGTGGTTCCAGGGGCATGTGTCAGTATTTACAGGGTGTCCCCGGGGAGTGTGTCACTATTTACAGGTGAATCCCCGGGGAGTGTGTCAGTATTTACTTGTGGCTCCCCTTGAAGTGTGACAGTATTTACAGGGGGTCCCCGGGGAGTGTGTCAGTATTTACAGTGGTATCCCCGGGGTGTATGTCAGTATTTACAGGGGGTTCCTGGGGAGTGTCAGTATTTACAGGGGATCCCTGGGGAGTGTGTCACTATTTACAGGGGATCCCCGGGTAGTGTGCCAGTATTTACAGGCTGTCCCTGGGGAGTGTGTCGGTATTTACAGGGTTGTTCCCGTGTTTTGTGTCAGTATTTACAGGGGGTCCCTGGTGAGTGTGTCAGTATTTACAGGGTGTCCCCGGGGAGTGTGTCAGTATTTACAGGGGGTCCCTGTGGCGTGTGTCAGTATTTACAGGGGGGTCCCCGGGGAGTGTGTCAGTATTTACAGGGGCCCCCCATGGAGTGTGTCAGTATTTGCAGTGGAGTTCCCCTGGGAGTGTGTCAGTATTTACAGGCTTGTCCCTGGGAAGTGTGTCAGTATTTACAGGGGATCCCCGGGGAGTGTGTCAGTATTTACAGGGGGCTCCTTGGGGAGTGTGTCAGTATTTACAGGGTTGTCCCCGGGGAGTGTATCAGTATTTACAGAGGGTCCCCGGGAGTGTGTCAGTATTTACAGGGGGCTCCCAGGGAGTGTGTCAGTATTTACAGGGGGGTCCCCGGGGAGTGTGTCAGTATTTACAGGGGGGTCCCCAGGGTGGGTGTCAGTATTTACAGGTGGGTCCCCAGGGATGTGTCAGTATTTAGAGGGGGATCTCCGGGGAGTGTGTTAGAATTTATAAGGTTGTCCCCGGGGAGTGTGTCAGTATTTACAGGGGGGTCCCCGGGGAGTGTGTCTGTATTTACAGGGGGTCCCCGGGGAGTGTGTCAGTATTTAAATGGGGTCCCTGGGGAGTGTGTCAGAATTTACAGGGGGTCCCCGGGGAGTGTGTCAGTACTTACAGGGGAATCTCTGGGGTGTGTGTCAGTATTTGCAGGGTATCCCGGGGAATCTGTCAGTACTTACAGGGGGTCCCCGGTGAGTGTGTGTCAGTATTTGCAGGGGGGTCCCCGGGGAGTGTGTCAGTATTTACAGGGGTGTCCCCGGGGAGTGTGTCAGTAATTACAGGGGGACCCTGGGGAGTGTGTCAGTATTTACAGGGGGTCCCCGGTGAGTGTGTCAGTATTTACAGGGGGGGTCCCTGGGGAGTGTGTCAGTATTTGCAGGGGGGTTCCCCGGGGAGTGTGTCAGTATTTACAGGGTTGTCCCCGGGGAGTGTGTCAGTATTTACAGGGGGTCCCTGGGGAGTGTGTCATTATTTACAGAGGGTCCCCGGTTTGTGGGTCAGTATTTACAGGGGCCCCCCATGGAGTGTGTCAGTATTTACAGGCTTGTCCCTGGGAAGTGGTGTCAGTATTTACAGGGTATCCCCGGGGAGTGTGACAGTATTTACGGGGGGGTCCCCGGGGAGTGTGTCAGTATTTACGGGGGGTCTCCGGGGTGTGTGTCAGTATTAACAGGGGTGTCCCCGGGGAGTGGTTCAGTATTTACAGGGTGTCCCTGGGGAGTGTGTCAGTATTTACAGGGGGTCCCCGGTTTGCGTGTCCGTATTTACAGGGCGGACCCTGGGAGTGTGTCAGTATTTACAGGGGGTCCACGGGGAGTGTGTCAGTATTTACAGGGGGTCCCCGGTTTGTGTATCAGTATTTACAGGGGGTCCCCGGTTTGTGTATCAGTATTTACAGGGGGTCCCTGGGGAGTGTGTCAGTACTTACAGGGGGGTCCCTGGGATGGGTGTCAGTATTTACAGGGGGCTCCCCAGGGAGTGTGTCAGTATTTACAGGGGGGTCCCCGGGGAGTGTGTCAGTATTTACAGGGGGGTCCCCGGGGGAATGTGTCAGTATTTACAGGTGGGTCCCTGGGGAGTGTGTCAGTATTTAGAGGGGAGTCCCCGGGGAGTGTGTCAGTATTTAGAGGGGAGTCCCCGGGGAGTGTGTCAGTATTTACAGCGGGTCCACGGGGAGTCTGTCTATATTTACATGGGATCCCCGGGGAGTGTGTCAGTATTTACAGGGGGTCCCCGGGGAGTGTGTCATTATTTACCGGGGGCCCCCGGGTAGTGTGTCAGTACTTACAGGGGAATCCCTGGGGTGTGTGTCAGTATTTATAGGGTATCCCCGGGGAATCTGTCAGTACTTACAGGGGGTCCCCGGTGAGTGTGTCAGTATTTACAGGGTATCCCCGGGGAGTGTGGCAGTATTTACAGGGTGTCTCCAGGGAGTGTGTCAGTATTTACAGGGGTGTCCCCGGGGAGTGGTTCAGTATTTACAGGGTGTCCCTGGGGAGTGTGTCAGTATTTACAGGGGGTCCCCGGTTTGCGTGTCCGTATTTACAGGGCGGACCCCTGGGAGTGTGTCAGTATTTACAGGGGGTCCACGGGGAGTGTGTCAGTATTTACAGGGGGTCCCCGGTTTGTGTATCAGTATTTACAGGGGGTCCCCGGTTTGTGTATCAGTATTTACAGGGGGTCCCTGGGAGTGTGTCAGTACTTACAGGGGGGTCCCTGGGATGGGTGTCAGTATTTACAGGGGGCTCCCCAGGGAGTGTGTCAGTATTTACAGGGGGGGTCCCCGGGGAGTGTGTCAGTATTTACAGGGGGGTCCCCGGGGAATGTGTCAGTATTTACAGGTGGGTCCCTGGGGAGTGTGTCAGTATTTAGAGGGGAGTCCCCGGGGAGTGTGTCAGTATTTAGAGGGGAGTCCCCGGGGAGTGTGTCAGTATTTACAGCGGGTCCACGGGGAGTCTGTCTATATTTACATGGGATCCCCGGGGAGTGTGTCAGTATTTACAGGGGGTCCCCGGGGAGTGTGTCATTATTTACCGGGGGCCCCCGGGTAGTGTGTCAGTACTTACAGGGGAATCCCTGGGGTGTGTGTCAGTATTTATAGGGTATCCCCGGGGAATCTGTCAGTACTTACAGGGGGTCCCCGGTGAGTGTGTCAGTATTTACAGGGTATCCCCGGGGAGTGTGGCAGTATTTACAGGGGGTCCCCGGGGAGTGTGTCAGTATTTACAGGCGTGTCCCCGGGGAGTGTGTCAGTATTGAATGTGTGTCCCTGGGGAGTGTGTCAGTATTTACAGGCGGTCCCTGGGGAGTGTGTCAGTATTTACAGGGGGTCCCCGGGGAGTGTGTCACTATTTACATGGGGTCCACGGGGAGTGTGTCAGTATTTACACGTGTGTCCCCAGGGGGTGTGTCTTTATTTACAGGGGGTTTCCGGGGAGAGTGTCAGTATTTTGACGGGGTCTCCGGGGAGTGTGAGAGTATTTACAGGGGGTCCCCGGGGAGTGTGTCAGTATTTACAAGTGGGTTCCCGGGATGGGTGTCAGCATTTACAGGGAAGTCCTGGGGAATGTTTCAGTATTTACAGGGGTGTCCCCGGGGAGTGTGACAGTATTCACAGGTGATTCCCCGGGGAGTGTGTCAGTATTTACAGGGGATCGCCGGGGAGTGTGTCAGTATTTACAGGGGATCCCCGTGGTGTGTGTCAGTATTTACACGGGGTTCCCCGCAGAGTGTGTCAGTATTTACAGGGGGTCCCCGGGGAGTGTGTCAGTATTTACAGGGGGTCCCCGGGGGAGTGTGTCAGTATTTACAGGGGGGATCCCCGGGGAGTGTGTCAGTATTTACAGGGGGGATCCCCGGGGAGTGTGTCAGTATTTTTACGGGGTCACCGGGGGAGTGTGTCAATATTTACAGGCATTCCCCGGGAAGAGTGTCAGTATTTTCAGAGGGTCCCTGGGGGTTGTGTGTCAGTATTTACACGTTATCCCCGGGGAGTGTGTCAGTATTTACAGGGTGTCTTCGGGGAGTGTGTCAGTATTTACAGGGTTGTCCCCGGGGAGTGTGTCAGTATTTACAGGGGATCCCTGGGGAGTGTGTCAGTATTTACAGGGGGTCCCCGGGGAGTGTGTCAGTATTTACAGGCGTGTCCCCTGGGGAGAGTGTCAGTATTTACAGGGGGTCCCCGGGGAGTGTGTCAGTATTTACAGGGGGTCCCCGGGGAGTGTGTCAATATTTAGAGGGGATCCCCGTGGTGTGTGTCAGTATTTACACGGAGTTCCCGGCGAGTGTGTCTGTATTTACAGGGGAGTCCCCGGGGAGTGTCTCAGTATTTACAGGGTGTTCCCCGCAGAGTGCGTCAGTATTTACGGGGGGTCCCCGGGGAGTGTGTCAGTATTTGCAGGCGTGTCCCCGGGGCGCGTGTCAGTATTTTGAATTGGTCTCCGGGGAGTGTGAGAGTATTTACAGGTGGTTCCAGGGGCATGTGTCAGTATTTACAGGGTGTCCCCGGGGAGTGTGTCACTATTTACAGGTGAATCCCCGGGGAGTGTGTCAGTATTTACGGGGGGCTCCCGGGGATTGTGTCAGTATTTACTTGTGGCTCCCCTTGAAGTGTGACAGTATTTACAGGGGGTCCCCGGGGAGTGTGTCAGTATTTACAGGGGATCCCCGTGGTGTGTGTCAGTATTTACACGGTTTTCCTGGCGAGTGTGCCAGTATTTACGGGGTGTTCCCCGCAGAGTGTGTCAGTATTTACAGGGGGCTCCCCGGGGAGTGTGTCAGTATTTACAGGGGATCCCTGTGGAGTGTATCACTATTTACAGGGGATCCCTGGGGGACTGTGTCAGTATTTACAGGGTATCCCCGTGGAGTTGTGTCAGTATTTTCAGTGGGTCCCCAGGGAGTATGTCAGTATTTACAGGAGGTCCCCGGGGAGTGTGTCAGTATTTACAGGTGGTCCCCAGGGAGTGTGTCATTATTTACAGGGGGCCCCCAGGGAGTGTGTCATTATTTACAGGGGGCCCCCGGGGAGTGTGTCAGTATTTACAGGGGTATCCCCCGGGAGTGTGTAAGTATTTTCAGGGGGTCACCGGGGGAGTGTGTCAGTATTTACAGGCGTTCCCCGGGAAGAGTGTCAGTATTTTCAGAGGGTCCCTGGGGTATGTGTCAGTATTTACAGGATATCCCCGGGAATCTGTCAGTACTTACAGGGGGTCCCCGGGGAGTGTGTCAGTATTTACAGCGTGTCCCCGGGGAGTGTGTCAGTATTTAAAGGGGGGTCCCCGGGGAGTGTGTCAGTATTTAGCGGGTGTCCCCGGGGAGTCTGTCAGTATTTACAGGGGATCCCCGGGGAACGTGTCATTGCGGATTTGGAGGGCTCGATCTCCATGTTGACCCTATTCCGTGGGTTTAGTAACCACCGCCCCCCCCTCCCCCCCCCCCCACCCTCTATGAAGGGAGTACGGTTTTGCTGAGCGATGGCTGGTTCTATTCACCTCTCTTCCTCTACCCTGCCTCTCCGTCCAGGCCCTATCCCCGTCCTGGAGTGTGCTGTTCACTAACAGCGAGCCAGCACTGTCGAGAGGGCCCTAGCTGGTCATCAGTGCTGTCAAGTACCTGCGTGTGAGCGGGTGAGGCTGTTAGTGAACAGCTCACTCCAGGATGGGGATTGGGCCTGGATGGAGGGAGGGTTGTGGCAGGGAGATGAACAGGTAAGGGGTTGGTTCGTGCGGGTTCATTGGCTGTGACACTCACTGCGTCCGAACACTTCAGCCATTTTGATTCAGGGCACCTCATCTGGCCTGACGGCCCCACTCTCTTCCCTGTCTTCACCCCAGAGAGGACCTGTCAACTGGACAGTGTCACGACCCCCCCTCCCCGCTGCCAATGAACTGGCAGGAGCGACCTTCGACCCTGCGACGGTCAAGCCCCCATTATCCAGCCGGACGAGTCGGCGGGCAGCCCCCTCCCCGTGGAGCCTCAGCCCACCCCGCTCTCCAGGGGCAGCTGAATGGGCCTCCTCCTGTTCCTGTGTAACAGGCTCGAGATGGGGGCGGAATGGCCTCCTCCTGTTCCTGTGTAACAGGCTCGAGAAGGTGCTGAATTGGCCTCCTCCTGTTCCTGTTCCTGTGTAACAGGCTCGCGAGGGGCTGAATGGCCTCCTTTTGTTCCTGTGTAACACGCTCAAGGGGGGCTGAATTGGCCTCCTCCTGTTCCTGTGAAACAGGCTCGAGAAGGGGCTGAATGGCCTCCTCCTGTTCCTGTATAACAGGCTCAAGAAGGGGCTGAATGGCCTCCTCCTGTTCCTGTGTAACAGGCTCGAGATAGGGGCTGAATGGCCTCCTCCTGTTCCTGTGTAACAGGCTTGAGGGGGGCTGAATGGCCTCCTCCTGTTCCTGTATAACAGGCTCGAGAGGGGCCGAATGACCTCCTCTTGTTCCTGTGTAACAGGCTCGCGAGGAGTTGAATGGCCTCCTCCTGTTCCTGTGTAACAGGCTCGAGAAGGGGCTGAATGGCCTCCTCCTGTTCCTGTGTAACAGGCTCGAGAAGGGGCTGAATGGCCTCCTCCTGTTCCTGTGTAACAGGCTGGAGAGGGGCTGAATGGCCTCCTCCTGTTCCTGTGTAACAGGCTCAAGAGGGGCTGAATGGCCTCCTCCTGTTCCTGTATAACAGGCTCGAGAGGGGCTGAATGGCCTCCTCCTGTTCCTGTATAACAGGCTCGAGAGGGGCTGAATGGTCCTCCTCCTGTTCCTGTGTAACAGGTTCGAGGGGCTGAATGGGCCTCCTCCTGTTCCTGTGTCACAGGCTCGAGAGGGGCTGAATGGGGCCTCCTCCTGTTCCTGTGTCACAGGCTCGAGAGGGGCTGAATGGGGCCTCCTCCTGTTCCTGTGTAACAGTCTCGAGAGGGGGCTGAATGGGGCCTCCTCCTGTTCCTGTGTCACAGGCTCGCGAGGGGCTGAATGGCCTCCTCCTGTTCCTAACATGTTGGTTTTGAGTGTCGGACGGGGATTGTCACGGTGAAACGTGACTGGTTGACCGGAAGGCACCGCAACCCGGCCTGAACTTTGCCCTCTCCGCTCTGCTCCCCCCCTCCTCACGTCTCCCAACCCCCTCGACCCAACTAGCCCTGGAGTGGGGGGGGGGGGGCGGGGTGTGGTCAATGCTAGGGCCTGAATTGCCAAGCCTGGACGTGGTCAAGCGAGTGGCCCAATTGTTTGACCCCTCCCCCTGCAAAATGTGCCGCATCCTGAATGAACACAGCTGGCCTGACTGGAGGAGGTGGGGGGGGTGGGGAATAAAAAAAACTTTCTCCCCCCCCCCCCAACCCCCACCCACCTGGGCACTGGGCAATCTCTGGGCAATCTTCCGTCTCATGGGGGGTGGGGGTGGGATGGGGGGGGGCGTGTTTCCATGGTACCACCAAACCTCAAGGCCTTGACAAGGCCCCTGAAGCCTGTGGCCTAACCTGTTGGAGGCCCAAGATTGGGCATCGGTGGAGGGAGGAGTCGGGGGGGGGTGGGGGGGTTGTTGGGGAGGTTGGGCTGGGGGGGGGTGGGCGTGTTGCTATGGTACCAACCAACCTCAAGGCCTTGACAAGGACCCTGAAGCCTGCGGCCTAACCTGTTGGAGGCCCGAGATTGGGCATCGGTGGGGTGGGAGGATGGGGGGGCGCGGGGGTGGGGCGGGGGGGAGATGGAGGAGGTGGTGGTGTTGGTTGAGGGGAGCGTGGCGCAGTTGCCAAGGAGGTGGAGGCAGGGAGGCTAAATTGGGGGAGGGGGTTGGAGGTGGGTGGTGGGGGGGCGGTCGAGGGGTTGCGAGGGAGGGAGGGAGGGAGGGGTGATGACTGGAATCAGCTTCACTCGGAGGTCTCCCCGCCCCCTAGCCCGCACCGCTTTCCCATCCCCCATCCCTCACACCCCCACCACCACCGACCACAACCCCCCCCCGAGGAGTGTCCCCTATGGAAAATGTCCGCCTTGGTGATGTGCATGTGGGTGAGGGTGGGGGGGGTGGGGGGGCGAGAGAGAGAAGGGGGTGGGGGGTTAAATGTCCAGTCCTGATGCGGGTGGGAAGGCTGGGGGAAGGGGGGTGGGGTGGTGTGCGGGGAAGAGGGGGTTGGTGGGGTTGAGGGAGGGGGAGGGAGGTGTGGGGAAAGAGGGGTGGTGGTGTTGGCGGAGGGAGGGGGGGTGTAGAATGGCGGGTGGTGGGTGGGTGGGGGTGAGGGGTAGGGGCGAGAGAGAGAGAGAGAGAGAGAGAGAGAGGGGTGGGGGTAAATGTCAAGTCTTGATGCGGCGGGGAGGCCGGGTTTGGGGGGGGGTAGGGTAGGGGTAGGGTGGGGTTGTGTAGAGAGGGGGGGTGGTGGGCGTGAGATGGCGGGTGATGGGTGGGTGGGGGTGAGGGGTAGGGGCGAGAGAGAGAGAGAGAGAGGGGTGGGGTTAAACGTCAAGTCTTGATGCGGCGGGGAGGCCGGGTGTGGCTGTGGGGGGGGGGGGGGTAGGGTGGGGTTGTGTAGAAGGGGGGGGTGGGGGTGGTGGGGGTGAGATGGCGGGTGGTGGGTGGGTGGGGGTGAGAGTGAGGGTGGTGGGGGGTGAGTGTGAGTGTGGTGGGGGGGGTGAGGGTGAGTGTGAGAGTGGTGGGTGGGTGGGGGTGAGTGTGAGGGTGGTGGGGGGGGTGGGGGTGAGTGTGAGGGTGGTGGGCGCGTGGGGGTGAGTGTGAGGGTGGTGGGGGGTGGAGGTGAGTGTGAGGGTGGTGGGCGGGGTGGGGGGTGAGTGTGAGGGTGGTGGGGGGGGTGGGGGTGAGTGTGAGGGTGGTGGGCGGGTGGGGGGGAGTGTGAGGGTGGTGGGGGGGTGGGGGTGAGTGTGAGGGTCGTTGGGGGTGGGGGTGAGTGTGAGGGTGGTGGGGGTGAGTGTGAGGGTGGTGGGGGGGTGGGGGGTGAGTGTGAGGGTGGTGGGCGGGTGGGGGGTGAGTGTGAGGGTGGTGGGCGGGTGGGGTGAGTGTGAGGGTGGTGGGGGTGAGTGTGAGGGTGGTGGGGGTGAGTGTGAGGGTGGTGGGGGGGTGGGGGGTGAGTGTGAGGGTGGTGGGGGATGGGCTGAGTGTGAGGGTGGTGGGGGGGTGGGGGTGAGTGTGAGGGTGGTGGGGGGGTGGGGGTGAGTGTGAGGGTGGTGGGGGGGGTGGGGGTGAGTGTGAGGGTCGTGGGGGGTGGGGATGAGTGTGAGGGTGATGAGGGTGAGTGTGAGGGTGGTGGGGGGGGTGGGGGTGAGTGTGAGGGTGGTGGGCGGGTGGGGGTGAGTGTGAGGGTGGTCGGGGTGAGTGTGAGGGTTGGTGGGGGTGAGTGTGAGGGTGGTGGGGGATGGGCTGAGTGTGAGGGTGGTGGGGGGGTGGGGGTGAGTGTGAGGGTGGTGGGCGGGTGGGGGTGAGTGTGAGGGTGGTGGGGGTGAGTGTGAGGGTGGTGGGGGGGTGGGGGTGAGTGTGAGGGTGGTGGGCGGGGTGGGGGTGAGTGTGAGGGTGGTGGGGGTGAGTGTGAGGGTGGGTGGGGGATGGGCTGAATGTGAGGGTGGTGGGGGGGGTGGGGGTGAGTGTGAGGGTGGTGGGGGTGAGTGTGAGGGTGGTGGGGGGGTGGGGTGAGTGTGAGGGTGGTGGGGGTGAGTGTGAGGGTGGTGGGGGGGTGGGGGTGAGTGTGAGGGTGGTGGGGGGGTGGGGGTGTGGTGTGAGGGTGGTGGGCGGGTGGGGGTGAGTGTGAGGGTGGTGGGGGGGTGGGGGGTGAGTGTGAGGGTGGTGGGGGGGGTGGGGATGAGTGTTAGGGTGGTGGGGGGGTTCGGGGTGAGTGTGAGGGTGGTTGGGGGGGTGAGGGTGAGTGTGAGGGTGGTGGGGGTGAGTGTGAGGGTGGTGGGCGGGTGGGGGGTGAGTGTGAGGGTGGTGGGGTTGAGTGTGAGGGTGGTCGGGGTGAGTGTGAGGGTGGTGGGGGTGAGTGTGAGTGTGGTGGGGGGGTGAGGGTGAGTGTGAGGGTGGTGGGGGTGAGTGTGAGGGTGGTGGGGGTGAGTGTGAGGGTGGTGGGGGGTTGGGAGTGAGTGTGAGGGTGGTGGGGGTGAGTGTGAGGGTCGTGGGGGGTGGGGGTGAGTGTGAGGGTGGTGGGGGTGAGTGTGAGGGTGGTGGGGGGGGTGGAAGTGAGTGTGAGGGTGGTGGGGGTGAGTGTGAGGGTGGTGGGGGGGTGGGGGGTGAGTGTGAGGGTGGTGGGGGGGTGGGGGTGAGTGTGAGGGTGGTGGGGGTGTGTGTGAGGGTGGTGGGCGGGTGGGGGTGAGTGTGAGGGTGGTGGGGGAGAGTGTGAGGGGGGTGGGGTGGTGAGTGTGAGGGTGGTGGGGGTGAGTGTGAGGGGGGTGGGGGTGAGTGTGAGGGTGGTGGGGGTGAGTGTGAGGGTAGTGGGGGGGTGGGGGTGAGTGTGAGAGTGGTGGGCGGGTGGGGGTGAGTGTGAGGGTGGTGGGCGGGTGGGGGTGAGTGTGAGGGGGGTGGGGGTGAGTGTGAGGGTGGTGGGCGGGTGGGGGTGAGTGTGAGGGTGGTGGGGGGGTGGGGGTAAGTGTGAGGGGGGTGGGGGGTGAGTTTGAGGGTGGTGGGGGGGGTGGGGTGAGTGTGAGGGGGGTGGGGGTGAGTGTGAGGGTGGTGGGGGGGTGGGGGTGAGTGTGAGGGTGGTGGGGGGTGGGGGGTGATTGTGAGGGTGGTGGGGGGTGGGGGTGAGTGTGAGGGTGGTGTGGGGGTGAGTGTGAGGGTGGTGGGGTTGAGTGTGAGGGCGGTGGGCGGGTGGGGGTGAGTGTGAGGGTGGTGGGGGTTGAGTGTGAGGGTGTGGTGGGGGGGTGAGGGTGAGTGTGAGGGTGGTCGGGGTGAGTGTGAGGGTGGTGGGGGGGGTGAGGGTGAGTGTGAGGGAGGTGGGGGTGAGTGTGAGGGTGGTGGGGGGTGAGTGTGAGGGTGGTGGGGGGTGGGAGTGAGTGTGAGGGTGGTGGGGGGTGAGTGTGAGGGTTGTGGGGGGGGTGGGGGTGAGTGTGAGGGGTGGTGGGTGGGTGGGGGTGAGTGTGAGG
>JANJGN010002913.1:55000-56050 GCA_026770705.1 Isurus oxyrinchus
GAGGGTCAGTGCTGAGGGAGCGCCGCACTGTCGGAGGGTCAGTGCTGAGGGAGTGCCGCAGTGTTGGAGGAGTTGACACAGGGAAGAGCTGTCTGAGTCTAAGGCTGATGTAAATGTTCCATTCTCTCACGTGTCCGTGCAGTTCAGATGAAATGATGCAGTGCAGTCTCAGTACAATTCAATCACTTGCAAACACACGTTTCCACTAAGCAGCCGACTAAACATTCTGCCATCAATTTCCATAATTCCGGCATAACAAATGAAGGAGGCACCTCTCAAAACACCTGATCACATTCCACATGTAACTACACCCACACAATGTTCCTGACTGTATCTCTGCTGCTGTTAATCCAGCTCCTTCACACTGTCACTCAGTAACCCCTCTCCCCCCAGTGCCCTGTGTTACTGACAGTATTTCTACTGATGTTAATCCAGCTCCCTCACACTGTCACTCAGGAACTCCTCTCCCCCCAGCACCCTGTGTTACTGACTGCATCTCTACTGATGTTAATCCAGCTCCCTCACACTGTCACTCAGTAACTCCTCTCCCCCCAGCACCCTGTGTTACTGACTGTATCTCTACTGATGTTAATCCAGCTCCCTCACATTGTCACTTAGTGACCTCTCTCCCCCCAGCGCCGTGTTACTGACTGTATCTCTATTGATGTTAATCCAGCTCCCTCACACGGTCACTCAATAACCCCTCTCCCCCCAGCACCCTGTGTTACTGACTGTATCTTAATCCAGCTCCCTCACACGGTCACTCAATAACCCCTCTCCCCCCAGCACCCTGTGTTACTGACTGTATCTCTACTGATGTTAATCCAGCTCCCTCACACTGTCACTCAGTAACCCCTCTCCCCCAGCGCCCTGTGTTACTGACTGTATCTCTACTGATGTTAATCCAGCTCCTTCACACTGTCACTCAGTAACCCCTCTCCACCAGCGCCCTGTGTTACTGACTGTATCTCTACTGATGTTAATCCAGCTCCCTCACAATGTCACTCAGTAACCCCTGTCCCCCCCAGCACCCTGTGTTACTGACTGCAT
>JANJGN010002914.1:0-55955 GCA_026770705.1 Isurus oxyrinchus
GGAGCTGAGACTCGTCATGTCAGAGCTGAGACTGGCCGTGTCAGAGCTGAGACTCGCCGTTTCCAAACTGAGACTCATCGTGACAGATCTGAGACTCTCCACGTCGTAGCTGCGATTGGCTGTGTCGGTGCTGACACTCGTCGTGTCGGAGAGAGACTGGCCGTGTCAGAGCTGAGACTCATCGTGTCAGACCTGAGACTGGGCTTGTCAGAGCTGAGTATCGTCGTGTTGGAGCTGAGACTGGCCGTGTCAGAGCTGAGACTGGCCGTGTCGGAGCTGAGACTCATCGTGTCAGAGCTGAGACTGGCCGTGTCAGAGCTGAGACTGGCCGTGTCAGAGCTGAGACTGGCCGTGTCGGAGATGAGACTGGCCGTGTCAGAGCTGAGACTGGTTGTGTCGGAGCTGAGACTGGCCGTGTCGGAGCTGAGACTCCTCGTTTCAGAGCTGAGACTGGCCATGTCAGAGCTGAGACTGTCTCTGTCAGAGCTGAGACTGGTCTTGTCAGACCTGAGCCTGGCCGTGTCAGAGCTGAGACTTGTCGTTTCAGAGCTGAGACTGGCCATGTCGGAGCTACGACTGGCCATGTCAGAGCTGAGACTGGCCTTGTCGCAGCTGAGACTGGCCGTGTCAGAGCTGAGACTCTCCTTGTCAGACCGTGTCAGAGCTGTGACTGGCCATGTCAGAGCTGAGACTGGCCGTGTCGGAGCTGTGACTGGCCATGTTGGAGCTGAGACTGGCCATGTCGTTGCTGAGACTGTCTGTGTCAGAGCTGAGACCGGCCGTGTCGGTGCTGAGACTGGCCATGTCAAAGCTGAGACTGGCCGTGTCAGAGCTGAGACAGGCCGTGTCGGAGCTGTGACTGGCCGTGTCGGAGCTGAGACTGGCCGTGTCAGAGCTGAGATTCGTCGTGTCAGAGCTGAGACTGGCCGTGTCGGAGCTGAGACTCGTCGTGTCAGAGCTGAGACTAGCCGTGTCGGAGCTGAGACTGGCCTTGTCAGACCTGAGCCTGGCCGTGTCAGAGCTGAGACTTGTCGTTTCAGAGCTGAGACTGGCCGTGTCGGAGATGAGACTCGTCGTGTCAGAGCTGAGACTCGCCGTGTCAGAGCTGAGACTGACCGTGTCGGAGATGAGACTCGTCGTGTCAGAGCTGAGACTGACCGTGTCGGAGATGAGACTCGTCGTGTCAGAGCTGAGACTGGCCGTGTCGGAGCTGAGACTGGCCGTGTCAGAGCTGAGATTCGCCGTGTCAGAGCTGAGACTGGCTGTGTCAGAGCTGAGACTGGCCGTGTCGGAGCTGAGACTGGCCGTGTCAGAGATGAGAATGGCCGTGTTGGAGCTGAGACTGGCCGTGTCAGTGCTGAGACTGGCCGTGTCAGAGCTGAGACTGGCTGTGTCAGAGCTGAGACTGGCCGTGTCGGAGCTAAGACTGGCCGTGTCGGAGATGAGACTGGCCGTGTCAGGGCTAAGACTGGCCGGGTCAGAGCTGAGACTGGCCGTGTCGGAACTGAGTTTCGCCATGTCAGAGCTGAGACTGGCTGTGTCAGAACTGAGACTCGTCGTGTCAGAGCTGAGTCTGGCCATGTCAGAGCTGAGAATGGCCGTGTCAGAGCTGAGACTGGCCGTGTCGGAACTGAGATTCGCCATGTCAGAGCTGAGACTGGCCATGTCGGAGCTACGACTGGCCATGTCAGAGCTGAGACTGGCCTTGTCGCAGCTGAGACTGGCCGTGTCAGAGCTGAGACTCTCCTTGTCAGAACGTGTCAGAGCTGTGACTGGCCATGTCAGAGCTGAGACTGGCCGTGTCGGAGCTGTGACTGGCCGTGTTGGAGCTGAGACTGGCCATGTCGTTGCTGAGACTGTCTGTGTCAGAGCTGAGACCGGCCGTGTCGGTGCTGAGACTGGCCATGTCAAAGCTGAGACTGGCCGTGTCAGAGCTGAGACAGGCCGTGTCGGAGCTGTGACTGGCCGTGTCGGAGCTGAGACTGGCCGTGTCAGAGCTGAGATTCGTCGTGTCAGAGCTGAGACTGGCCGTGTCGGAGCTGAGACTCGTCGTGTCAGAGCTGAGACTAGCCGTGTCGGAGCTGAGACTGGCCTTGTCAGACCTGAGCCTGGCCGTGTCAGAGCTGAGACTTGTCGTTTCAGAGCTGAGACTGGCCATGTCAGAGCTGAGACTCGCCGTGTCAGAGCTGAGACTGACCGTGTCGGAGATGAGACTCGTCGTGTCAGAGCTGAGACTGGCCGTGTCGGAGCTGAGACTGGCCGTGTCAGAGCTGAGACTTGTCGTTTCAGAGCTGAGACTGGCCATGTCGGAGCTGAGACTCGCCGTGTCAGAGCTGAGACTGACCGTGTCGGAGATGAGACTCGTCGTGTCAGAGCTGAGACTGGCCGTGTCGGAGCTGAGACTGGCCGTGTCGGAGCTGAGACTGGCCGTGTCAGAGATGAGAATGGCCGTGTTGGAGCTGAGACTGGCCGTGTCAGAGCTGAGACTGGCTGTGTCAGAGCTGAGACTGGCTGTGTCAGAGCTGAGACTGGCCGTGTCGGAGCTAAGACTGGCCGTGTCGGAGATGAGACTGGCCGTGTCAGGGCTAAGACTGGCCGGGTCAGAGCTGAGACTGGCCGTGTCGGAACTGAGATTCGCCATGTCAGAGCTGAGACTGGCTGTGTCAGAGCTGAGACTCGTCGTGTCAGAGCTGAGACTGGCCATGTCAGAGCTGAGAATGGCCGTGTCAGAGCTGAGAATGGCCATGTCAGAGCTGAGACTGTCTCTGTCAGAGCTGAGACTGGTCTAGTCAGACCTGTTCCTGGCCGTGTCAGAGCTGAGACTTGTCGTTTCAGAGCTGAGACTGGCCATGTCGGAGCTGAGACTTATCGTGTCAGAGCTGAGACTGGCCGTGTCGGAGCTGAGATTCATTGTGTCAGAGCTGTGACTCGTCGTGTCAGAGCTGAGACTGGTCGTGTCGGAGCTGAGACTCGTCGTGTGAGAGCTGAGACTTGCCATGTCAGAGCTGAGACTCTCCTTGTCAGACCATGTCAGAGCTGAGACTGGCCGTGTCGGAGCTGAGACTGGCCGTATCAGAGCTGAGACTGGTCGTGTCAGAGCTGAGACTGGCCGTGTCGGAGCTGAGACTGGCGGTGTCAGAGCTGACATTTGCCGTGTCAGAGCTGAGATTCGTCGTGTCAGAGCTGAGACTGGCCGTGTCAGAGCTGACATATGCCGTGTCAGAGCTGAGACTCGTCGTGTCAGAGCTGAGACTGGCCGTGTCGGAGCTGAGACTGGCCGTGTCAGAGTTGAGACTGACCGTGTCGGAGATGAGACTGGCTGTGTCAGAGCTGAGATTCGCCGTGTCGGAGCTGAGACTCTCCTTGTCAGACTGTGTCAGAACTGAGACTGGCCGTGTCAGAGCTGAGACTGGCCTTGACGGAGCTGAGACTGGCTGTGTCAGAGCTGAGACTGGCCGTGTCGGAGCTGAGACTGGCCGTGTCGGTCCTGAGACTGGCCTTGTCAGAGCTGAGACTGGCCGTGTCAGAGCTGAGACTGGCCGTGTCGGAGCTAAGACTGGCCGTGTCGGAGCTGAGACAGGCCGTGTCGAAGCTGAGACTGGCCGTGTCAGAGCTGAGACTGGCCGTGTCGGAGCTAAGACTGGCCGTGTCGGAGCTAAGACTGGCCGGGTCAGAGCTGAGACTGGCCGTGTCAGAGCTGAGACTGGCCGTGTCAGAGCTGAGAATGGCCTTGTCAGAGCTGAGACTGGCCGTGTCGGAGCTGAGACTGGCCGTGTCAGAGCTGAGACTCTCCTTGTCAGACCGTGTCAGAGCAGAGACTGGCCTTGTCGGAGCTGAGACTGGCCGTGTCGGAGCTGAGACCCTCCTTGTCAGACCATGTCAGAGCAGAGACTGGCCTTGTCGGAGCTGAGACTGGCCGTGTCGGAGCTGAAACTGGCCGTGTCGGAGCTGAGACTGGCTGTGTCAGAGCTGAGACTGGCCGTGTCGGAGCTGAGACTGGCCGTGTCAGAGCTGAGACTGGCCGTGTCGGAGCTGAGACTGGCCGTGTCAGAGCTGAGAGTGGCCGTGTCGGAGCTGAGAGTGGCTGTGTCGGAGCTGAGACTGGCCGTGTCAGAGCTGAGACTGGCTGTGTCGGAGCTGAGACTGCTGTGTTGGAGCTGAGACTGGCTGTGTCGGAGCTGAGACTGGCCATGTCAGAGCTGAGACTCGTCGCTTCAGAGCTGAGACTGGCCGTGTCGGAGCTGAGATTCATTGTGTCAGAGCTGAGACTGGCCGTGTCAGAGCTGAGACTCGCGTTTCAGAGCTGAGACTGGCCGTGTCGGAGCTGAGACTGGCCGTGTTGGAGATGAGACTCGTCGTGTCAGAGCTGAGACTGGCCGTGTTGGAGATGAGACTCGTCGTGTCAGAGCTGAGACTGGCCGTGTCGGAGCTGAGACTGGCCGTGTCAGAGCTGAGATTCGCCGTGTCAGAGCTGAGACTCTCTGTGTCAGAGCTGAGACTGGCCGTGTCAGAGCTGAGACTGGCCGTGTCGGAGCTGAGACTGGCCGTGTCAGAGATGAGAATGGCCGTGTCGGAGCTGAGACTGGCCGTGTCAGTGCTGAGACTGGCTTTGTCAGAGCTGAGACTGGCCGTGTCGGAGCTAAGACTGGCCGTGTCGGAACTGAGATTCGCCATGTCAGAGCTGAGACTGGCTGTGTCAGAGCTGAGACTCGTCATGTCAGAGCTGAGTTTGGCCATGTCAGAGCTGAGAATGGCCGTGTCAGAGCTGAGACTGGCCGTGTCGGAACTGAGATACGCCATGTCAGAGCTGAGACTGGCTGTGTCAGAGCTGAGACTCGTCGTGTCAGAGCTGAGACTGGCCATGTCAGAGCTGAGAATGGCCGTGTCAGAGCTGAGACTGGCCGTGTCGGAACTGAGATTCGCCATGTCAGAGCTGAGACTCGCCATGTCAGAGCTGAGAATGGCCATGTCAGAGCTGAGACTGTCTCTGTCAGAGCTGAGACTGGTCTTGTCAGACCTGTTCCTGGCCGTGTCAGAGCTGAGACTTGTCGTTTCAGAGCTGAGACTGGCCATGTCGGAGCTGAGACTTGTCGTTTCAGAGCTGAGACTGGCCATGTCGGAGCTGAGACTGGCTGTGTCAGAGCTGAGACTGGCCGTGTCGGAGCTGAGATTCATTGTGTCAGAGCTGTGACTCGTCGTGTCAGAGCTGAGACTGGTCGTGTAGGAGCTGAGACTCGTCGTGTGAGAGCTGAGACTTGCCGTGTCAGAGCTGAGACTCTCCTTGTCAGACCATGTCAGAGCTGAGACTGGCCGTGTCGGAGCTGAGACTGGCCGTGTCAGAGCTGAGACTGGCCGTGTCAGAGCTGAGACTGGCCGTGTCAGAGCTGAGACTGGCCGTGTCGGAGCTGAGACTGGCCGTGTCAGAGCTGACATTTGCCGTGTCAGAGCTGAGATTCGTCGTGTCAGAGCTGAGACTGGCCGTGTCAGAGCTGACATATGCCGTGTCAGAGCTGAGACTCGTCGTGTCAGAGCTGAGACTGGCCGTGTCGGAGCTGAGACTGGCCGTGTCAGAGCTGAGACTGACCGTGTCGGAGATGAGACTGGCTGTGTCAGAGCTGAGATTCACCGTGTCGGAGCTGAGACTCTCCTTGTCAGACTGTGTCAGAGCTGAGACTGGCCGTGTCAGAGCTGAGACTGGCCTTGACGGAGCTGAGACTGGCTGTGTCAGAGCTGAGACTGGCCGTGTCGGAGCTGAGACTGGCCGTGTCGGTCCTGAGACTGGCCGTGTCAGAGCTGAGACTGGCCGTGTCAGAGCTGAGACTGGCCGTGTCGGAGCTAAGACTGGCCGTGTCGGAGCTGAGACTGGCCGTGTCGGAGCTGAGACTGGCCGGGTCAGAGCTGAGACTGGCCGTGTCGGAACTGAGACTCGCCATGTCAGAGCTGAGACTCGCCGTCTCGTGGCTGAGACTCGTCGTGTCAGAGATGAGACTGGCCATGTCAGAGCTGAGACTGGCCATGTCGGAGCTGAGACTGGCCGTGTCAGAGCTGAGACTCGACGTGTCATAACTGAGACTGGCCGAGTTAGAGCTGCGACTTGCCGTGTCAGAGCTGAGACTCGTCGTGTCAGACCTGAGACTGGCCGTGTCAGAGCTGAGACTCGCCGTTTCCAAGCTGAGACTCATCGTGACAGATCTGAGACTCTCCATGTCGTAGCTGCGATTGGCTGTGTCGGTGCTGACACTCGTCGTGTCGGAGAGAGACTGGCCGTGTCAGAGCTGAGACTCATCGTGTCAGACCTGAGACTGGGCTTGTCAGAGCTGAGTATCGTCGTGTCAGAGCTGAGACTGGCCGTGTCAGAGCTGAGACTGGCCGTGTCGGAGCTGAGACTCGCCGTGTCGGAGCTGAGACTCGTCGTGTCGGAGCTGAGACTCGTCGTGTCAGAGATGAGAATGGCCGTGTCGGAGCTGAGACTCGTCGTGTCGGAGCTGAGACTCGCCGTGTCGGAGCACAGACTCGTCGTGTCAGAGCTGAGACTGGCCGTGTCGGAGCTGAGACTCGTCATATCAGAGCTGAGATTGGCCGTGTCGGACTTGAGACTCGCCGTGTCGGAGCTGAGACTCGTCGTGTTAGAGCTGAGACTGGCCGTGTCAGAGCTGAGACTGGCCGTGTCAGAGCTGAGACTGGCCGTGTCGGAGATGAGACTGGCGGTGTCAGAGCTGAGACTGGTTGTGTCGGAGCTGAGACTGGCCGTGTCGGAGCTGAGACTCCTCGTTTCAGAACTGAGACTGGCCATGTCAGAGCTGAGACTGTCTCTGTCAGAGCTGAGACTGGTCTTGTCAGTCCTGAGCCTGGCCGTGTCATAGCTGAGACTTGTCATTTCAGAGCTGAGACTGGCCATGTCGGAGCTGCGACTGGTTATGTCAGAGCAGAGACTGGCCTTGTCGGAGCTGAGACTGGCCGTGTCGGAGCTGAGACCCTCCTTGTCAGACCATGTCAGAGCAGAGACTGGCCTTGTCGGAGCTGAGACTGGCCGTGTCGGAGCTGAAACTGGCCGTGTCGGAGCTGAGACTGGCTGTGTCAGAGCTGAGACCGGTCGTGTCGGAGCTGAGACTGGCCGTGTCAGAACTGAGACTGGTCGTGTCGGAGCTGAGACAGGCCGTGTCGGAGCTGAGACTGGCCGTGTCAGAGCTGAGACTGGCCGTGTCATAGCTGAGATTGTCTCTGTCAGAGCTGAGACTGGCCTTGTCAGACCTGAGCCTGGCCGTGTCAGAGCTGAGACTTGTCGTTTCAGAGCTGAGACTGGCCGTGTCAGAGCTGAGACTGGCCATGTCAGAGCTGAGACTGGCCGTGTCAGAGCTGAGACTGGCCTTGTCGCAGCTGAGACTTGCCGTGTCAGAGCTGAGATTCGTCGTGTCAGAGCTGAGACTCGCCATGTCAGAGCTGAGACTCATCGTGTCAGAGCTGAGACTGGCCGTGTCAGAACTGAGACTGGCCGTGTCGGTGCTGAGACTGGCCGTGTCAGAGCTGAGACTGGCCGTGTCGGAGCTGAGACTGGCCGTGTCAGAGCTGAGATTCGTCGTGTCAGAGCTGACACTGGCCGTGTCAGAGCTGACATATGCCGTGTCAGAGCTGAGACTCGTCGTGTCAGAGCTGAGACTGGCCGTGTCGGAGCTGAGACTGGCCGTGTCAGAGCTGAGACTGACCGTGTCGGAGATGAGACTGGCTGTTGTAGAGCTGAGATTCGCCGTGTCGGAGCTGAGACTCTCCTTGTCAGACTGTGTCAGAGCTGAGACTGGCCGTGTCAGAGCTGAGACTGGCCTTGACGGAGCTGAGACTGGCTGTGTCAGAGCTGAGACTGGCCGTGTCGGAGCTGAGACTGGCCGTGTCGGTCCGGAGACTGGCCGTGTCAGAGCTGAGACTGGCCGTGTCAGAGCTGAGACTGGCCGTGTCGGAGCTAAGACTGGACGTGTCGGAGCTGAGACTGGCCGTGTCGGAGCTGAGACTGGCCGTGTCAGAGCTGAGACTGGCCGTGTCGGAGCTGAGACTGGCCGGGTCAGAGCTGAGACTGCCCGTTTCGGAACTGAGACTCGCCATGTCAGAGCTGAGACTCGCCGTCTCGTGGCTGAGACTCGTCGTGTCAGAGCTGAGACTGGCCGTGTCAGAGCTGAGACTGGCCATGTCGGAGCTGAGACTGGCCGGGTCAGAGCTGAGACTGGCCGTTTCGGAACTGAGACTCGCCATGTCAGAGCTGAGACTCGCCGTCTCGTGGCTGAGACTCGTCGTGTCAGAGCTGAGACTGGCCGTGTCAGAGCTGAGACTGGCCATGTCGGAGCTGAGACTCGCCGTGTCGGAGCTGAGACTCGTCGTGTCGGAGCTGAGACTCGTCGTGTCAGAGATGAGAATGGCCGTGTCGGAGCTGAGACTCGTCGTGTCGGAGCTGAGACTCGCCGTGTCGGAGCTCAGACTCGTCGTGTCAGAGCTGAGACTGGCCGTGTCGGAGCTGAGACTCGTCATATCAGAGCTGAGATTGGCCGTGTCGGACTTGAGACTCGCCGTGTCGGAGCTGAGACTCGTCGTGTCAGAGCTGAGACTGGCCGTGTCAGAGCTGAGACTGGCCGTGTCAGAGCTGAGACTGGCCGTGTCGGAGATGAGACTGGCGGTGTCAGAGCTGAGACTGGTTGTGTCGGAGCTGAGACTGGCCGTGTCGGAGCTGAGACTGGCCGTGTCGGAGCTGAGACTCCTCGTTTCAGAGCTGAGACTGGCCATGTCAGAGCTGAGACTGTCTCTGTCAGAGCTGAGACTGGTCTTGTCAGTCCTGAGCCTGGCCGTGTCATAGCTGAGACTTGTCATTTCAGAGCTGAGACTGGCCATGTCGGAGCTGCGACTGGCTATGTCAGAGCTGAGACTGGCCTTGTCGGAGCTGAGACTGGCCGTGTCAGAGCTGAGACTCTCCTTGTCAGACCGTGTCAGAGCAGAGACTGGCCTTGTCGGAGCTGAGGCTGGTCGTGTCGGAGCTGAGACCCTCCTTGTCAGACCATGTCAGAGCAGAGACTGGCCTTGTCGGAGCTGAGACTGGCCGTGTCGGAGCTGAAACTGGCCGTGTCGGAGCTGAGACTGGCTGTGTCAGAGCTGAGACCGGCCGTGTCGGAGCTGAGACTGGCCGTGTCAGAACTGAGACTGGTCGTGTCGGAGCTGAGACAGGCCGTGTCGGAGCTGAGACTGGCCGTGTCAGAGCTGAGACTGGCCGTGTCATAGCTGAGATTGTCTCTGTCAGAGCTGAGACTGGCCTTGTCAGACCTGAGCCTGGCCGTGTCAGAGCTGAGACTTGTCGTTTCAGAGCTGAGACTGGCCATGTCAGAGCTGAGACTGGCCATTTCAGAGCTGAGACTGGCCGTGTCAGAGCTGAGACTGGCCTTGTCGCAGCTGAGACTTGCCGTGTTAGAGCTGAGATTCGTCGTGTCAAAGCTGAGACTCGCCATGTCAGAGCTGAGACTCATCGTGTCAGAGCTGAGACTGGCCGTGTCAGAACTGAGACTGGCCGTGTCGGTGCTGAGACTGGCCGTGTCAGAGCTGAGACTGGCCGTGTCAGAGCTGACATATGCCGTGTCAGAGCTGAGACTCGTCGTGTCAGAGCTGAGACTGGCCGTGTCGGAGCTGAGACTGGCCGTGTCAGAGCTGAGACTGACCGTGTCGGAGATGAGACTGGCTGTTGTAGAGCTGAGATTCGCCGTGTCGGAGCTGAGACTCTCCTTGTCAGACTGTGTCAGAGCTGAGACTGGCCGTGTCAGAGCTGAGACTGGCCTTGACGGAGCTGAGACTGGCTGTGTCAGAGCAGAGACTGGCCGTGTCGGAGCTGAGACTGGCCGTGTCGGTCCGGAGACTGGCCGTGTCAGAGCTGAGACTGGCCGTGTCAGAGCTGAGACTGGCCGTGTCGGAGCTAAGACTGGACGTGTCGGAGCTGAGACTGGCCGTGTCAGAGCTGAGACAGGCCGTGTCGGAGCTGAGACTGGCCGGGTCAGAGCTGAGACTGGCCGTTTCGGAACTGAGACTCGCCATGTCAGAGCTGAGACTCGCCGTCTCGTGGCTGAGACTCGTCGTGTCAGAGATGAGACTGGCCATGTCAGAGCTGAGACTGGCCATGTCGGAGATGAGACTGGCTGTTGCAGAGCTGAGATTCGCCGTGTCGGAGCTGAGACTCTCCTTGTCAGACTGTGTCAGAGCTGAGACTGGCCGTGTCAGAGCTGAGACTGGCCTTGACGGAGCTGAGACTGGCTGTGTCAGAGCTGAGACTGGCCGTGTCGGAGCTGAGACTGGCCGTGTCGGTCCGGAGACTGGCCGTGTCAGAGCTGAGACTGGCCGTGTCAGAGCTGAGACTGGCCGTGTCGGAGCTAAGACTGGCCGTGTCGGAGCTGAGACTGGCCGTGTCAGAGCTGAGACAGGCCGTGTCGGAGCTGAGACTGGCCGGGTCAGAGCTGAGACTGGCCGTGTCGGAACTGAGACTCGCCATGTCAGAGCTGAGACTCGCCGTCTCGTGGCTGAGACTCATCGTGTCAGAGATGAGACTGGCCATGTCAGAGCTGAGACTGGCCATGTCGGAGCTGAGACTGGCCGTGTCAGAGCTGAGACTCGACGTGTCATAACTGAGACTGGCCGAGTTAGAGCTGCGACTTGCCGTGTCAGAGCTGAGACTCGTCGTGTCAGACCTGAGACTGGCCGTGTCAGAGCTGAGACTCGCCGTTTCCAAGCTGAGACTCATCGTGACAGATCTGAGACTCTCCATGTCGTAGCTGCGATTGGCTGTGTCGGTGCTGACACTCGTCGTGTCGGAGAGAGACTGGCCGTGTCAGAGCTGAGACTCATCGTGTCAGACCTGAGACTGGGCTTGTCAGAGCTGAGTATCGTCATGTCAGAGCTGAGAATGGCCGTGTCAGAGCTGAGACTGGCCGTGTCGGAGCTGAGACTCGCCGTGTCGGAGCTGAGACTCGTCGTGTCGGAGCTGAGACTCGTCGTGTCAGAGATGAGAATGGCCGTGTCGGAGCTGAGACTCGTCGTGTCGGAGCTGAGACTCGCCGTGTCGGAGCTCAGACTCGTCGTGTCAGAGCTGAGACTGGCCGTGTCGGAGCTGAGACTCATCATATCAGAGCTGAGATTGGCCGTGTCGGAGTTGAGACTCGCCGTGTCGGAGCTGAGACTCGTCGTGTCAGAGCTGAGACTGGCCGTGTCAGAGCTGAGACTGGCCGTGTCAGAGCTGAGACTGGCCGTGTCGGAGATGAGACTGGCGGTGTCAGTGCTGAGACTGGTTGTGTCGGAGCTGAGACTGGCCGTGTCGGAGCTGAGACTCCTCGTTTCAGAGCTGAGACTGGCCATGTCAGAGCTGAGACTGTCTCTGTCAGAGCTGAGACTGGTCTTGTCAGTCCTGAGCCTGGCCGTGTCAGAGCTGAGACTTGTCATTTCAGAGTTGAGACTGGCCATGTCGGAGCTGCGACTGGCTATGTCAGAGCTGAGACTGGCCTTGTCGGAGCTGAGACTGGCTGTGTCAGAGCTGAGACTTGTCGTTTCAGAGCTGAGACTGGCCATGTCGGAGCTACGACTGGCCAGGTCAGAGCTGAGACTGGCCTTGTCGGAGCTGAGACTGGCCGTGTCAGAGCTGAGACTCTCCTTGTCAGACCGTGTCAGAGCTGTGACTGGCCATGTCAGAGCTGAGACTGGCCGTGTCAGAGCTGTGACTGGCCGTGTTGGAGCTGAGACTGGCCATGTCGTTGCTGAGACTGTCTGTGTCAGAGCTGAGACCGGCCGTGTCGGTGCTGAGACTGGCCATGTCAAAGCTGAGACTGGCCGTGTCAGAGCTGAGACAGGCCGTGTCGGAGCTGTGACTGGCCGTGTCGGAGCTGAGACTGGCCGTGTCAGAGCTGAGATTCGTCGTGTCAGAGCTGAGACTGGCCGTGTCGGAGCTGAGACTCGTCGTGTCAGAGCTGAGACTAGCCGTGTCGGAGCTGAGACTGGCCTTGTCAGACCTGAGCCTGGCCGTGTAAGAGCTGAGACTTGTCGTTTCAGAGCTGAGACTGGCCATGTCGGAGCTGAGACTCGCCGTGTCAGAGCTGAGACTGACCGTGTCGGAGATGAGACTCGTCGTGTCAGAGCTGAGACTGGCCGTGTCGGAGCTGAGACTGGCCGTGTCAGAGCTGAGATTCGCCGTGTCAGAGCTGAGACTCTCTGTGTCAGAGCTGAGACTGGCTGTGTCAGAGCTGAGACTGGCCGTGTCGGAGCTGAGACTGGCCGTGTCAGAGATGAGAATGGCCGTGTTGGAGCTGAGACTGGCCGTGTCAGTGCTGAGACTGGCCGTGTCAGAGCTGAGACTGGCTGTGTCAGAGCTGAGACTGGCCGTGTCGGAGCTGAGACTGGCCGTGTCAGAGCTGAGACTGACCGTGTCGGAGATGAGACTGGCCGTGTCGGAACTGAGATTCGCCATGTCAGAGCTGAGACTGGCTGTGTCAGAGCTGAGACTGGCCGTGTCAGAGCTGAGACTGGCCGTGTCAGAGCTGAGAATGGCCGTGTCAGAGCTGAGACTGGCCGTGTCGGAACTGAGATTCGCCATGTCAGAGCTGAGACTGGCTGTGTCAGAGCTGAGACTCGTCGTGTCAGAGCTGAGACTGGCCATGTCAGAGCTGAGAATGGCCATGTCAGAGCTGAGACTGTCTCTGTCAGAGCTGAGACTGGTCTTGTCAGACCTGTTCCTGGCCGTGTCAGAGCTGAGACTTATCGTTTCAGAGCTGAGACTGGCCATGTCGGAGCTGAGACTGGCCGTGTCAGAGCTGAGACTGGCCGTGTCGGAGCTGAGATTCATTGTGTCAGAGCTGTGACTCGTCGTGTCAGAGCTGAGACTGGTCGTGTCGGAGCTGAGACTCGTCGTGTGAGAGCTGAGACTTGCCGTGTCAGAGCTGAGACTCTCCTTGTCAGACCATGTCAGAGCAGAGACTGGCCGTGTCGGAGCTGAGACTGGCCGTGTCAGAGCTGAGACTGGCCGTGTCAGAGCTGAGAATGGCCATGTCAGAGCTGAGACTGTCTCTGTCAGAGCTGAGACTGGTCTTGTCAGACCTGTTCCTGGCCGTGTCAGAGCTGAGACTTATCGTTTCAGAGCTGAGACTGGCCATGTCGGAGCTGAGACTGGCCGTGTCAGAGCTGAGACTGGCCTTGTCGCAGCTGAGATTCATTGTGTCAGAGCTGTGACTCGTCGTGTCAGAGCTGAGACTGGTCGTGTCGGAGCTGAGACTCGTCGTGTGAGAGCTGAGACTTGCCATGTCAGAGCTGAGACTCTCCTTGTCAGACCATGTCAGAGCTGAGACTGGCCGTGTCGGAGCTGAGACTGGCCGTGTCAGAGCTGAGACTGGCCGTGTCAGAGCTGAGACTGGCCGTGTCGGAGCTGAGACTGGCGGTGTCAGAGCTGACAATTGCCATGTCAGAGCTGAGATTCGTCGTGTCAGAGCTGAGACTGGCCGTGTCAGAGCTGACATATGCCGTGTCAGAGCTGAGACTCGTCGTGTCAGAGCTGAGACTGGCCGTGTCGGAGCTGAGACTGGCCGTGTCAGAGCTGAGACTGACTGTGTCGGAGATGAGACTGGCTGTGTCAGAGCTGAGATTCGCCGTGTCGGAGCTGAGACTCTCCTTGTCAGGCTGTGTCAGAACTGAGACTGGCCGTGTCAGAGCTGAGACTGGCCTTGACGGAGCTGAGACTGGCCGTGTCAGAGCTGAGACTGGCCGTGTCGGAGCTAAGACTGGCCGTGTCGGAGCTGAGACAGGCCGTGTCGGAGCTGAGACTGGCCGGGTCAGAGCTGAGACTGGCCGTGTCGGAGATAAGACTGGCCGTGTCGGAGCTGAGACAGGCCGTGTCGGAGCTGAGACTGGCCGGGTCAGAGCTGAGACTGGCCGTGTCAGAGCTGAGACTTGCCGTGACAGAGCTGAGAATGGCCTTGTCAGAGCTGAGACTGGCCGTGTCGGAGCTGAGACTGGCCGTGTCAGAGCTGAGACTCTCCTTGTCAGACCGTGTCAGAGCAGAGACTGGCCTTGTCGGAGCTGAGACTGGCCGTGTCGGAGCTGAGACCCTCCTTGTCAGACCATGTCAGAGCAGAGACTGGCCTTGTCGGAGCTGAGACTGGCCGTGTCGGAGCTGAAACTGGCCGTGTCGGAGCTGAGACTGGCCGTGTCGGAGCTGAGACTGGCCGTGTCAGAGCTGAGACTGGCCGTGTCGGAGCTGAGACTGGCCGTGTCAGAGCTGAGACTGGCCGTGTCGGAGCTGAGACGGGCCGTGTCAGAGCTGAGAGTGGCCGTGTCGGAGCTGAGAGTGGCTGTGTCGGAGCTGAGACTGGCCGTGTCAGAGCTGAGACTGGCTGTGTCGGAGCTGAGACTGCCGTGTTGGAGCTGAGACTGGCTGTGTCGGAGCTGAGACTGGCCATGTCAGAGCTGAGACTCGTCGCTTCAGAGCTGAGACTGGCCCTGTCGGAGCTGAGATTCATTGTGTCAGAGCTGAGACTGGCCGTGTCAGAGCTGAGACTCGCGTTTCAGAGCTGAGACTGGCCGTGTCGGAGCTGAGACTCGTCGTGTCAGAGCTGAGACTGGCCGTGTTGGAGATGAGACTCGTCGTGTCAGAGCTGAGACTGGCCGTGTCGGAGCTGAGACTGGCCGTGTCAGAGCTGAGATTCGCCGTGTCAGAGCTGAGACTCTCTGTGTCAGAGCTGAGACTGGCCGTGTCAGAGCTGAGACTGGCCGTGTCGGAGCTGAGACTGGCCGTGTCAGAGATGAGAATGGCCGTGTCGGAGCTGAGACTGGCCGTGTCAGTACTGAGACTGGCCGTGTCAGAGCTGAGACTGGCTGTGTCAGAGCTGAGACTGGCCGTGTCGGAGCTAAGACTGGCCGTGTCGGAGATGAGACTGGCCGGATCAGAGCTGAGAATGGCCGTGTCGGAACTGAGATTCGCCATGTCAGAGCTGAGACTGGCTGTGTCAGAGCTGAGACTCGTCGTGTCAGAGCTGAGTTTGGCCATGTCAGAGCTGAGAATGGCCATGTCAGAGCTGAGACTGTCTCTGTCAGAGCTGAGACTGGTCTTGTCAGAGCTGAGACTGTTCTTGTCAGACCTGTTCCTGGCCGTGTCGGAGCTGAGACTCGTCATGTCAGAGCTGAGTCTGGCCGTGTCAGAGCTGAGATTCGCCATGTCAGAGCTGAGACTCGTCGTGTCAGAGCTGAGACTGGCCATGTCAGAGCTGAGACTGGCTGTGTCAGAGCTGAGACTCGTCGTGTCAGAGCTGAGACTGGCCATGTCAGAGCTGAGACTGGCTGTGTCAGAGCTGAGACTCGTCGTGTCAGAGCTGAGACCTGGCCGTGTCAGAGCTGAGAATGGCCGTGTCAGAGCTGAGACTGGCCGTGTCGGAACTGAGATTCGCCATGTCAGAGCTGAGACTCGCCATGTCAGAGCTGAGACTGTCTCTGTCAGAGCTGAGACTGGTCTTGTCAGACCTGTTCCTGGCCGTGTCAGAGCTGAGACTTGTCGTTTCAGAGCTGAGACTGGCCATGTCGGAGCTGAGACTTGTCGTTTCAGAGCTGAGACTGGCCATGTCGGAGCTGAGACTGGCCGTGTCAGAGCTGAGACTGGCCGTGTCGGAGCTGAGAATCATTGTGTCAGAGCTGTGACTCGTCGTGTCAGAGCTGAGACTGGTCGTGTCGGAGCTGAGACTCGTCGTGTGAGAGCTGAGACTTGCCGTGTCAGAGCTGAGACTCTCCTTGTCAGACCATGTCAGAGCTGAGACTGGCCGTGTCGGAGCTGAGACTGGCCGTGTCAGAGCTGAGACTGGCCGTGTCAGAGCTGAGACTGGCCGTGTCAGAGCTGAGACTGGCCGTGTCGGAGCTGAGAATCATTGTGTCAGAGCTGTGACTCGTCGTGTCAGAGCTGAGACTGGTCGTGTCGGAGCTGAGACTCGTCGTGTGAGAGCTGAGACTTGCCGTGTCAGAGCTGAGACTCTCCTTGTCAGACCATGTCAGAGCTGAGACTGGCCGTGTCGGAGCTGAGACTGGCCGTGTCAGAGCTGAGACTGGCCGTGTCAGAGCTGAGACTGGCCGTGTCAGAGCTGAGACTGGCCGTGTCGGAGCTGAGACTGGCCGTGTCAGAGCTGACATTTGCCGTGTCAGAGCTGAGATTCGTCGTGTCAGAGCTGAGACTGGCCGTGTCAGAGCTGACATATGCCGTGTCAGAGCTGAGACTCGTCGTGTCAGAGCTGAGACTGGCCGTGTCGGAGCTGAGACTGGCCGTGTCAGAGCTGAGACTGACCGTGTCGGAGATGAGACTGGCTGTGTCAGAGCTGAGATTCGCCGTGTCGGAGCTGAGACTCTCCTTGTCAGACTGTGTCAGAGCTGAGACTGGCCGTGTCAGAGCTGAGACTGGCCTTGACGGAGCTGAGACTGGCTGTGTCAGAGCTGAGACTGGCCGTGTCGGAGCTGAGACTGGCCGTGTCAGTCCTGAGACTGGCCGTGTCAGAGCTGAGACTGGCCGTGTCAGAGCTGAGACTGGCCGTGTCGGAGCTAAGACTGGCCGTGTCGGAGCTGAGACAGGCCGTGTCGGAGCTGAGACTGGCCGGGTCAGAGCTGAGACTGGCCGTGTCGGAACTGAGACTCGCCATGTCAGAGCTGAGACTCGCCGTCTCGTGGCTGAGACTCGTCGTGTCAGAGATGAGACTGGCCATGTCAGAGCTGAGACTGGCCATGTCGGAGCTGAGACTGGCCGTGTCAGAGCTGAGACTCGACGTGTCATAACTGAGACTGGCCGAGTTAGAGCTGCGACTTGCCGTGTCAGAGCTGCGACTCGTCGTGTCAGACCTGAGACTGGCCGTGTCAGAGCTGAGACTCGCCATTTCCAAGCTGAGACTCATCGTGACAGATCTGAGACTCTCCATGTCGTAGCTGCGAATGGCTGTGTCAGTGCTGACACTCGTCGTGTCGGAGAGAGACTGGCCGTGTCAGAGCTGAGACTCATCGTGTCAGACCTGAGACTGGGCTTGTCAGAGCTGAGTATCGTCGTGTCAGAGCTGAGACTGGCCGTGTCAGAGCTGAGACTGGCCGTGTCGGAGCTGAGACTCGCCATGTCGGAGCTGAGACTCGTCGTGTCGGAGCTGAGACTCGTCGTGTCAGAGATGAGAATGGCCGTGTCGGAGCTGAGACTCGTCGTGTCGGAGCTGAGACTCGCCGTGTCGGAGCTCAGACTCGTCGTGTCAGAGCTGAGACTGGCCGTGTCGGAGCTGAGACTCGTCATATCAGAGCTGAGATTGGCCGTGTCGGACTTGAGACTCGCCGTGTCGGAGCTGAGACTCGTCGTGTTAGAGCTGAGACTGGCCGTGTCAGAGCTGAGACTGGCCGTGTCAGAGCTGAGACTGGCCGTGTCGGAGATGAGACTGGCGGTGTCAGAGCTGAGACTGGCCATGTCAGAGCTGAGACTGTCTCTGTCAGAGCTGAGACTGGTCTTGTCAGTCCTGAGCCTGGCCGTGTCATAGCTGAGACTTGTCATTTCAGAGCTGAGACTGGCCATGTCGGAGCTGCGACTGGCTATGTCAGAGCTGAGACTGGCCTTGTCGGAGCTGAGACTGGCCGTGTCAGAGCTGAGACTCTCCTTGTCAGACCGTGTCAGAGCAGAGACTGGCCTTGTCGGAGCTGAGGCTGGCCGTGTCGGAGCTGAGACCCTCCTTGTCAGACCATGTCAGAGCAGAGACTGGCCTTGTCGGAGCTGAGACTGGCCGTGTCGGAGCTGAAACTGGCCGTGTCGGAGCTGAGACTGGCTGTGTCAGAGCTGAGACCGGTCGTGTCGGAGCTGAGACTGGCCGTGTCAGAACTGAGACTGGTCGTGTCGGAGCTGAGACAGGCCGTGTCGGAGCTGAGACTGGCCGTGTCAGAGCTGAGACTGGCCGTGTCAGTCCTGAGACTGGCCGTGTCAGAGCTGAGACTGGCCGTGTCAGAGCTGAGACTGGCCGTGTCGGAGCTAAGACTGGCCGTGTCGGAGCTGAGACAGGCCGTGTCGGAGCTGAGACTGGCCGGGTCAGAGCTGAGACTGGCCGTGTCGGAACTGAGACTCGCCATGTCAGAGCTGAGACTCGCCGTCTCGTGGCTGAGACTCGTCGTGTCAGAGATGAGACTGGCCATGTCAGAGCTGAGACTGGCCATGTCGGAGCTGAGACTGGCCGTGTCAGAGCTGAGACTCGACGTGTCATAACTGAGACTGGCCGAGTTAGAGCTGCGACTTGCCGTGTCAGAGCTGAGACTCGTCGTGTCAGACCTGAGACTGGCCGTGTCAGAGCTGAGACTCGCCATTTCCAAGCTGAGACTCATCGTGACAGATCTGAGACTCTCCATGTCGTAGCTGCGATTGGCTGTGTCAGTGCTGACACTCGTCGTGTCGGAGAGAGACTGGCCGTGTCAGAGCTGAGACTCATCGTGTCAGACCTGAGACTGGGCTTGTCAGAGCTGAGTATCGTCGTGTCAGAGCTGAGACTGGCCGTGTCAGAGCTGAGACTGGCCGTGTCGGAGCTGAGACTCGCCATGTCGGAGCTGAGACTCGTCGTGTCGGAGCTGAGACTCGTCGTGTCAGAGATGAGAATGGCCGTGTCGGAGCTGAGACTCGTCGTGTCGGAGCTGAGACTCGCCGTGTCGGAGCTCAGACTCGTCGTGTCAGAGCTGAGACTGGCCGTGTCGGAGCTGAGACTCGTCATATCAGAGCTGAGATTGGCCGTGTCGGACTTGAGACTCGCCGTGTCGGAGCTGAGACTCGTCGTGTTAGAGCTGAGACTGGCCGTGTCAGAGCTGAGACTGGCCGTGTCAGAGCTGAGACTGGCCGTGTCGGAGATGAGACTGGCGGTGTCAGAGCTGAGACTGGTTGTGTCGGAGCTGAGACTGGCCGTGTCGGAGCTGAGACTCCTCGTTTCAGAGCTGAGACTGGCCATGTCAGAGCTGAGACTGTCTCTGTCAGAGCTGAGACTGGTCTTGTCAGTCCTGAGCCTGGCCGTGTCATAGCTGAGACTTGTCATTTCAGAGCTGAGACTGGCCATGTCGGAGCTGCGACTGGCTATGTCAGAGCTGAGACTGGCCTTGTCGGAGCTGAGACTGGCCGTGTCAGAGCTGAGACACTCCTTGTCAGACCGTGTCAGAGCAGAGACTGGCCTTGTCGGAGCTGAGGCTGGCCGTGTCGGAGCTGAGACCCTCCTTGTCAGACCATGTCAGAGCAGAGACTGGCCTTGTCGGAGCTGAGACTGGCCGTGTCGGAGCTGAAACTGGCCGTGTCGGAGCTGAGACTGGCTGTGTCAGAGCTGAGACCGGTCGTGTCGGAGCTGAGACTGGCCGTGTCAGAACTGAGACTGGTCGTGTCGGAGCTGAGACAGGCCGTGTCGGAGCTGAGACTGGCCGTGTCAGAGCTGAGACTGGCCGTGTCATAGCTGAGATTGTCTCTGTCAGAGCTGAGACTGGCCTTGTCAGACCTGAGCCTGGCCGTGTCAGAGCTGAGACTTGTCGTTTCAGAGCTGAGACTGGCCATGTCAGAGCTGAGACTGGCCATGTCAGAGCTGAGACTGGCTGTGTCAGAGCTGAGACTGGCCTTGTCGCAGCTGAGACTTGCCGTGTCAGAGCTGAGATTCGTCGTGTCAGAGCTGAGACTCGCCATGTCAGAGCTGAGACTCATCGTGTCAGAGCTGAGACTGGCCGTGTCAGAACTGAGACTGGCGGTGTCGGTGCTGAGACTGGCCGTGTCAGAGCTGAGACTGGCCGTGTCGGAGCTGAGACTGGCCGTGTCAGAGCTGAGATTCGTCGTGTCAGAGCTGACACTGGCCGTGTCAGAGCTGACATATGCCGTGTCAGAGCTGAGACTCGTCGTGTCAGAGCTGAGACTGGCCGTGTCGGAGCTGAGACTGGCCGTGTCAGAGCTGAGACTGACCGTGTCGGAGATGAGACTGGCTGTTGTAGAGCTGAGATTCGCCGTGTCGGAGCTGAGACTCTCCTTGTCAGACTGTGTCAGAGCTGAGACTGGCCGTGTCAGAGCTGAGACTGGCCTTGACGGAGCTGAGACTGGCTGTGTCAGAGCTGAGACTGGCCGTGTCGGAGCTGAGACTGGCCGTGTCGGTCCGGAGACAGGCCGTGTCAGAGCTGAGACTGGCCGTGTCAGAGCTGAGACTGGCCGTGTCGGAGCTAAGACTGGACGTGTCGGAGCTGAGACTGGCCGTGTCAGAGCTGAGACAGGCCGTGTCGGAGCTGAGAGTGGCCGGGTCAGAGCTGAGACTGGCCGTTTCGGAACTGAGACTCGCCATGTCAGAGCTGAGACTCGCCGTCTCGTGGCTGAGACTCGTCGTGTCAGAGCTGAGACTGGCCGTGTCAGAGCTGAGACTGGCCATGTCGGAGCTGAGACTCGCCGTGTCGGAGCTGAGACTCGTCGTGTCGGAGCTGAGACTCGTCGTGTCAGAGATGAGAATGGCCGTGTCGGAGCTGAGACTCGTCGTGTCGGAGCTGAGACTCGCCGTGTCGGAGCTCAGACTCGTCGTGTCAGAGCTGAGACTGGCCGTGTCGGAGCTGAGACTCGTCATATCAGAGCTGAGATTGGCCGTGTCGGACTTGAGACTCGCCGTGTCGGAGCTGAGACTCGTCGTGTCAGAGCTGAGACTGGCCGTGTCAGAGCTGAGACTGGCCGTGTCAGAGCTGAGACTGGCCGTGTCGGAGATGAGACTGGCGGTGTCAGAGCTGAGACTGGTTGTGTCGGAGCTGAGACTGGCCGTGTCGGAGCTGAGACTCCTCGTTTCAGAGCTGAGACTGGCCATGTCAGAGCTGAGACTGTCTCTGTCAGAGCTGAGACTGATCTTGTCAGTCCTGAGCCTAGCCGTGTCATAGCTGAGACTGGCCATGTCGGAGCTGCGACTGGCTATGTCAGAGCTGAGACTGGCCTTGTCGGAGCTGAGACTGGCCGTGTCAGAGCTGAGACTCTCCTTGTCAGACCGTGTCAGAGCAGAGACTGGCCTTGTCGGAGCTGAGACTGGCCGTGTCGGAGCTGAGACTCGTCGTGTCAGAGCTGAGACTGGCCGTGTCAGAGCTGAGACTGGCCGTGTCAGAGCTGAGACTGGCCATGTCGGAGCTGCGACTGGCTATGTCAGAGCTGAGACTGGCCTTGTCGGAGCTGAGACTGGCCGTGTCAGAGCTGAGACTCTCCTTGTCAGACCGTGTCAGAGCAGAGACTGGCCTTGTCGGAGCTGAGACTGGCCGTGTCGGAGCTGAAACTGGCCGTGTCGGAGCTGAGACTGGCTGTGTCAGAGCTGAGACCGGCCGTGTCGGAGCTGAGACTGGCCGTGTCAGAACTGAGACTGGCCGTGTCGGAGCTGAAACTGGCCGTGTCCGAGCTGAGACTGGCCGTGTCAGAGCTGAGACTGGTCGTGTCAGAGCTGAGACTGGCCGTGTCAGAGCTGAGACTGGCCGTGTCGGAGCTAAGACTGGCCGTGTCGGAGCTGAGACAGGCCGTGTCGGAGCTGAGACTGGCCGGGTCAGAGCTGAGACTGGCCGTGTCGGAACTGAGACTCGCCATGTCAGAGCTGAGACTCGCCGTCTCGTGGCTGAGACTCGTCGTGTCAGAGATGAGACTGGCCATGTCAGAGCTGAGACTGGCCATGTCGGAGCTGAGACTGGCCGTGTCAGAGCTGAGACTCGACGTGTCATAACTGAGACTGGCCGAGTTAGAGCTGCGACTTGCCGTGTCAGAGCTGCGACTCGTCGTGTCAGACCTGAGACTGGCCGTGTCAGAGCTGAGACTCGCCATTTCCAAGCTGAGACTCATCGTGACAGATCTGAGACTCTCCATGTCGTAGCTGCGAATGGCTGTGTCAGTGCTGACACTCGTCGTGTCGGAGAGAGACTGGCCGTGTCAGAGCTGAGACTCATCGTGTCAGACCTGAGACTGGGCTTGTCAGAGCTGAGTATCGTCGTGTCAGAGCTGAGACTGGCCGTGTCAGAGCTGAGACTGGCCGTGTCGGAGCTGAGACTCGCCATGTCGGAGCTGAGACTCGTCGTGTCGGAGCTGAGACTCGTCGTGTCAGAGATGAGAATGGCCGTGTCGGAGCTGAGACTCGTCGTGTCGGAGCTGAGACTCGCCGTGTCGGAGCTCAGACTCGTCGTGTCAGAGCTGAGACTGGCCGTGTCGGAGCTGAGACTCGTCATATCAGAGCTGAGATTGGCCGTGTCGGACTTGAGACTCGCCGTGTCGGAGCTGAGACTCGTCGTGTTAGAGCTGAGACTGGCCGTGTCAGAGCTGAGACTGGCCGTGTCAGAGCTGAGACTGGCCGTGTCGGAGATGAGACTGGCGGTGTCAGAGCTGAGACTGGCCATGTCAGAGCTGAGACTGTCTCTGTCAGAGCTGAGACTGGTCTTGTCAGTCCTGAGCCTGGCCGTGTCATAGCTGAGACTTGTCATTTCAGAGCTGAGACTGGCCATGTCGGAGCTGCGACTGGCTATGTCAGAGCTGAGACTGGCCTTGTCGGAGCTGAGACTGGCCGTGTCAGAGCTGAGACTCTCCTTGTCAGACCGTGTCAGAGCAGAGACTGGCCTTGTCGGAGCTGAGGCTGGCCGTGTCGGAGCTGAGACCCTCCTTGTCAGACCATGTCAGAGCAGAGACTGGCCTTGTCGGAGCTGAGACTGGCCGTGTCGGAGCTGAAACTGGCCGTGTCGGAGCTGAGACTGGCTGTGTCAGAGCTGAGACCGGTCGTGTCGGAGCTGAGACTGGCCGTGTCAGAACTGAGACTGGTCGTGTCGGAGCTGAGACAGGCCGTGTCGGAGCTGAGACTGGCCGTGTCAGAGCTGAGACTGGCCGTGTCAGTCCTGAGACTGGCCGTGTCAGAGCTGAGACTGGCCGTGTCAGAGCTGAGACTGGCCGTGTCGGAGCTAAGACTGGCCGTGTCGGAGCTGAGACAGGCCGTGTCGGAGCTGAGACTGGCCGGGTCAGAGCTGAGACTGGCCGTGTCGGAACTGAGACTCGCCATGTCAGAGCTGAGACTCGCCGTCTCGTGGCTGAGACTCGTCGTGTCAGAGATGAGACTGGCCATGTCAGAGCTGAGACTGGCCATGTCGGAGCTGAGACTGGCCGTGTCAGAGCTGAGACTCGACGTGTCATAACTGAGACTGGCCGAGTTAGAGCTGCGACTTGCCGTGTCAGAGCTGAGACTCGTCGTGTCAGACCTGAGACTGGCCGTGTCAGAGCTGAGACTCGCCATTTCCAAGCTGAGACTCATCGTGACAGATCTGAGACTCTCCATGTCGTAGCTGCGATTGGCTGTGTCAGTGCTGACACTCGTCGTGTCGGAGAGAGACTGGCCGTGTCAGAGCTGAGACTCATCGTGTCAGACCTGAGACTGGGCTTGTCAGAGCTGAGTATCGTCGTGTCAGAGCTGAGACTGGCCGTGTCAGAGCTGAGACTGGCCGTGTCGGAGCTGAGACTCGCCATGTCGGAGCTGAGACTCGTCGTGTCGGAGCTGAGACTCGTCGTGTCAGAGATGAGAATGGCCGTGTCGGAGCTGAGACTCGTCGTGTCGGAGCTGAGACTCGCCGTGTCGGAGCTCAGACTCGTCGTGTCAGAGCTGAGACTGGCCGTGTCGGAGCTGAGACTCGTCATATCAGAGCTGAGATTGGCCGTGTCGGACTTGAGACTCGCCGTGTCGGAGCTGAGACTCGTCGTGTTAGAGCTGAGACTGGCCGTGTCAGAGCTGAGACTGGCCGTGTCAGAGCTGAGACTGGCCGTGTCGGAGATGAGACTGGCGGTGTCAGAGCTGAGACTGGTTGTGTCGGAGCTGAGACTGGCCGTGTCGGAGCTGAGACTCCTCGTTTCAGAGCTGAGACTGGCCATGTCAGAGCTGAGACTGTCTCTGTCAGAGCTGAGACTGGTCTTGTCAGTCCTGAGCCTGGCCGTGTCATAGCTGAGACTTGTCATTTCAGAGCTGAGACTGGCCATGTCGGAGCTGCGACTGGCTATGTCAGAGCTGAGACTGGCCTTGTCGGAGCTGAGACTGGCCGTGTCAGAGCTGAGACACTCCTTGTCAGACCGTGTCAGAGCAGAGACTGGCCTTGTCGGAGCTGAGGCTGGCCGTGTCGGAGCTGAGACCCTCCTTGTCAGACCATGTCAGAGCAGAGACTGGCCTTGTCGGAGCTGAGACTGGCCGTGTCGGAGCTGAAACTGGCCGTGTCGGAGCTGAGACTGGCTGTGTCAGAGCTGAGACCGGTCGTGTCGGAGCTGAGACTGGCCGTGTCAGAACTGAGACTGGTCGTGTCGGAGCTGAGACAGGCCGTGTCGGAGCTGAGACTGGCCGTGTCAGAGCTGAGACTGGCCGTGTCATAGCTGAGATTGTCTCTGTCAGAGCTGAGACTGGCCTTGTCAGACCTGAGCCTGGCCGTGTCAGAGCTGAGACTTGTCGTTTCAGAGCTGAGACTGGCCATGTCAGAGCTGAGACTGGCCATGTCAGAGCTGAGACTGGCTGTGTCAGAGCTGAGACTGGCCTTGTCGCAGCTGAGACTTGCCGTGTCAGAGCTGAGATTCGTCGTGTCAGAGCTGAGACTCGCCATGTCAGAGCTGAGACTCATCGTGTCAGAGCTGAGACTGGCCGTGTCAGAACTGAGACTGGCGGTGTCGGTGCTGAGACTGGCCGTGTCAGAGCTGAGACTGGCCGTGTCGGAGCTGAGACTGGCCGTGTCAGAGCTGAGATTCGTCGTGTCAGAGCTGACACTGGCCGTGTCAGAGCTGACATATGCCGTGTCAGAGCTGAGACTCGTCGTGTCAGAGCTGAGACTGGCCGTGTCGGAGCTGAGACTGGCCGTGTCAGAGCTGAGACTGACCGTGTCGGAGATGAGACTGGCTGTTGTAGAGCTGAGATTCGCCGTGTCGGAGCTGAGACTCTCCTTGTCAGACTGTGTCAGAGCTGAGACTGGCCGTGTCAGAGCTGAGACTGGCCTTGACGGAGCTGAGACTGGCTGTGTCAGAGCTGAGACTGGCCGTGTCGGAGCTGAGACTGGCCGTGTCGGTCCGGAGACAGGCCGTGTCAGAGCTGAGACTGGCCGTGTCAGAGCTGAGACTGGCCGTGTCGGAGCTAAGACTGGACGTGTCGGAGCTGAGACTGGCCGTGTCAGAGCTGAGACAGGCCGTGTCGGAGCTGAGAGTGGCCGGGTCAGAGCTGAGACTGGCCGTTTCGGAACTGAGACTCGCCATGTCAGAGCTGAGACTCGCCGTCTCGTGGCTGAGACTCGTCGTGTCAGAGCTGAGACTGGCCGTGTCAGAGCTGAGACTGGCCATGTCGGAGCTGAGACTCGCCGTGTCGGAGCTGAGACTCGTCGTGTCGGAGCTGAGACTCGTCGTGTCAGAGATGAGAATGGCCGTGTCGGAGCTGAGACTCGTCGTGTCGGAGCTGAGACTCGCCGTGTCGGAGCTCAGACTCGTCGTGTCAGAGCTGAGACTGGCCGTGTCGGAGCTGAGACTCGTCATATCAGAGCTGAGATTGGCCGTGTCGGACTTGAGACTCGCCGTGTCGGAGCTGAGACTCGTCGTGTCAGAGCTGAGACTGGCCGTGTCAGAGCTGAGACTGGCCGTGTCAGAGCTGAGACTGGCCGTGTCGGAGATGAGACTGGCGGTGTCAGAGCTGAGACTGGTTGTGTCGGAGCTGAGACTGGCCGTGTCGGAGCTGAGACTCCTCGTTTCAGAGCTGAGACTGGCCATGTCAGAGCTGAGACTGTCTCTGTCAGAGCTGAGACTGATCTTGTCAGTCCTGAGCCTAGCCGTGTCATAGCTGAGACTGGCCATGTCGGAGCTGCGACTGGCTATGTCAGAGCTGAGACTGGCCTTGTCGGAGCTGAGACTGGCCGTGTCAGAGCTGAGACTCTCCTTGTCAGACCGTGTCAGAGCAGAGACTGGCCTTGTCGGAGCTGAGACTGGCCGTGTCGGAGCTGAGACTCGTCGTGTCAGAGCTGAGACTGGCCGTGTCAGAGCTGAGACTGGCCGTGTCAGAGCTGAGACTGGCCATGTCGGAGCTGCGACTGGCTATGTCAGAGCTGAGACTGGCCTTGTCGGAGCTGAGACTGGCCGTGTCAGAGCTGAGACTCTCCTTGTCAGACCGTGTCAGAGCAGAGACTGGCCTTGTCGGAGCTGAGACTGGCCGTGTCGGAGCTGAAACTGGCCGTGTCGGAGCTGAGACTGGCTGTGTCAGAGCTGAGACCGGCCGTGTCGGAGCTGAGACTGGCCGTGTCAGAACTGAGACTGGCCGTGTCGGAGCTGAAACTGGCCGTGTCCGAGCTGAGACTGGCCGTGTCAGAGCTGAGACTGGTCGTGTCGGAGCTGAGACAGGCCGTGTCGGAGCTGAGACTGGCCGTGTCGGAGCTGAAACTGGCCGTGTCGGAGCTGAGACTGGCCGTGTCAGAGCTGAGACTGGCCGTGTCATAGCTGAGATTGTCTCTGTCAGAGCTGAGACTGGCCTTGTCAGACCTGAGCCTGGCCGTGTCAGAGCTGAGACTTGTCGTTTCAGAGCTGAGACTGGCCATGTCAGAGCTGAGACTGGCCATGTCAGAGCTGAGACTGGCCGTGTCAGAGCTGAGACTGGCCTTGTCGCAGCTGAGACTTGCCGTGTCAGAGCTGAGATTCGTCGTGTCAGAGCTGAGACTCGCCATGTCAGAGCTGAGACTCATCGTGTCAGAGCTGAGACTGGCCGTGTCAGAACTGAGACTGGCCGTGTCGGTGCTGAGACTGGCCGTGTCAGAGCTGAGACTGGCCGTGTCGGAGCTGAGACTGGCCGTGTCAGAGCTGAGATTCGTCGTGTCAGAGCTGACACTGGCCGTGTCAGAGCTGACATATGCCGTGTCAGAGCTGAGACTCGTCGTGTCAGAGCTGAGACTGGCCGTGTCGGAGCTGAGACTGGCCGTGTCAGAGCTGAGACTGACCGTGTCGGAGATGAGACTGGCTGTTGTAGAGCTGAGATTCGCCGTGTCGGAGCTGAGACTCTCCTTGTCAGACTGTGTCAGAGCTGAGACTGGCCGTGTCAGAGCTGAGACTGGCCTTGACGGAGCTGAGACTGGCTGTGTCAGAGCTGAGACTGGCCGTGTCGGAGCTGAGACTGGCCGTGTCGGACCGGAGACTGGCCGTGTCAGAGCTGAGACTGGCCGTGTCAGAGCTGAGACTGGCCGTGTCGGAGCTAAGACTGGACGTGTCGGAGCTGAGACTGGCCGTGTCAGAGCTGAGACAGGCCGTGTCGGAGCTGAGACTGGCCGGGTCAGAGCTGAGACTGGCCGTTTCGGAACTGAGACTCGCCATGTCAGAGCTGAGACTCGCCGTCTCGTGGCTGAGACTCGTCGTGTCAGAGATGAGACTGGCCATGTCAGAGCTGAGACTGGCCATGTCGGAGATGAGACTGGCTGTTGCAGAGCTGAGATTCGCCGTGTCGGAGCTGAGACTCTCCTTGTCAGACTGTGTCAGAGCTGAGACTGGCCGTGTCAGAGCTGAGACTGGCCTTGACGGAGCTGAGACTGGCTGTGTCAGAGCTGAGACTGGCCGTGTTGGAGCTGAGACTGGCCGTGTCGGTCCGGAGACTGGCCGTGTCAGAGCTGAGACTGGCCGTGTCAGAGCTGAGACTGGCCGTGTCGGAGCTAAGACTGGCCGTGTCGGAGCTGAGACTGGCCGTGTCAGAGCTGAGACAGGCCGTGTCGGAGCTGAGACTGGCCGGGTCAGAGCTGAGACTGGCCGTGTCGGAACTGAGACTCGCCATGTCAGAGCTGAGACTCGCCGTCTCGTGGCTGAGACTCATCGTGTCAGAGATGAGACTGGCCATGTCAGAGCTGAGACTGGCCATGTCGGAGCTGAGACTGGCCGTGTCAGAGCTGAGACTCGACGTGTCATAACTGAGACTGGCCGAGTTAGAGCTGCGACTTGCCGTGTCAGAGCTGAGACTCGTCGTGTCAGACCTGAGACTGGCCGTGTCAGAGCTGAGACTCGCCGTTTCCAAGCTGAGACTCATCGTGACAGATCTGAGACTCTCCATGTCGTAGCTGCGATTGGCTGTGTCGGTGCTGATACTCGTCGTGTCGGAGAGAGACTGGCCGTGTCAGAGCTGAGACTCATCGTGTCAGACCTGAGACTGGGCTTGTCAAGCTGAGTATCGTCGTGTCAGAGCTGAGAATGGCCGTGTCAGAGCTGAGACTGGCCGTGTCGGAGCTGAGACTCGCCGTGTCGGAGCTGAGACTCGTCGTGTCGGAGCTGAGACTCGTCGTGTCAGAGATGAGAATGGCCGTGTCGGAGCTGAGACTCGTCGTGTCGGAGCTGAGACTCGCCATGTCGGACCTCAGACTCGTCGTGTCAGAGCTGAGACTGGCCGTGTCGGAGCTGAGACTCGTCATATCAGAGCTGAGATTGGCCGTGTCGGAGTTGAGACTCGCCGTGTCGGAGCTGAGACTCGTCGTGTCAGAGCTGAGACTGGCCGTGTCAGAGCTGAGACTGGCCGTGTCAGAGCTGAGACTGGCCGTGTCGGAGATGAGACTGGCGGTGTCAGAGCTGAGACTGGTTGTGTCGGAGCTGAGACTGGCCGTGTCGGAGCTGAGACTCCTCGTTTCAGAGCTGAGACTGGCCATGTCAGAGCTGAGACTGTCTCTGTCAGAGCTGAGACTGGTCTTGTCAGTCCTGAGCCTGACCGTGTCAGAGCTGAGACTTGTCATTTCAGAGCTGAGACTGGCCATGTCGGAGCTGCGACTGGCTATGTCAGAGCTGAGACTGGCCTTGTCGGAGCTGAGACTGGCCGTGTCAGAGCTGAGACTCTCCTTGTCAGACCGTGTCAGAGCAGAGACTGGCCTTGTCGGAGCTGAGGCTGGCCGTGTCGGAGCTGAGACCCTCCTTGTCAGACCATGTCAGAGCAGAGACTGGCCTTGTCGGAGCTGAGACTGGCCGTGTCGGAGCTGAAACTGGCCGTGTCGGAGCTGAGACTGGCTGTGTCAGAGCTGAGACCGGCCGTGTCGGAGCTGAGACTGGCCGTGTCAGAACTGAGACTGGTCGTGTCGGAGCTGAGACAGGCCGTGTCGGAGCTGAGACTGGCCGTGTCGGAGCTGAAACTGGCCGTGTCGGAGCTGAGACAGGCCGTGTCGGAGCTGAGACTGGCCGTGTCAGAGCTGAGACTGGCCGTGTCATAGCTGAGATTGTCTCTGTCAGAGCTGAGACTGGCCTTGTCAGACCTGAGCCTGGCCGTGTCAGAGCTGAGACTTGTCGTTTCAGAGCTGAGACTGGCCATGTCAGAGCTGAGACTGGCCATGTCAGAGCTGAGACTGGCCGTGTCAGAGCTGAGACTGGCCTTGTCGCAGCTGAGACTTGCCGTGTCAGAGCTGAGATTCGTCGTGTCAGAGCTGAGACTCGCCATGTCAGAGCTGAGACTCATCGTGTCAGAGCTGAGACTGGCCGTGTCAGAACTGAGACTGGCCGTGTCGGTGCTGAGACTGGCCGTGTCAGAGCTGAGACTGGCCGTGTCGGAGCTGAGACTGGCCGTGTCAGAGCTGAGATTCGTCGTGTCAGAGCTGACACTGGCCGTGTCAGAGCTGACATATGCCGTGTCAGAGCTGAGACTCGTCGTGTCAGAGCTGAGACTGGCCGTGTCGGAGCTGAGACTGGCCGTGTCAGAGCTGAGACTGACCGTGTCGGAGATGAGACTGGCTGTTGTAGAGCTGAGATTCGCCGTGTCGGAGCTGAGACTCTCCTTGTCAGACTGTGTCAGAGCTGAGACTGGCCGTGTCAGAGCTGAGACTGGCCTTGACGGAGCTGAGACTGGCTGTGTCAGAGCTGAGACTGGCCGTGTCGGAGCTGAGACTGGCCGTGTCGGTCCGGAGACTGGCCGTGTCAGAGCTGAGACTGGCCGTGTCAGAGCTGAGACTGGCCGTGTCGGAGCTAAGACTGGACGTGTCGGAGCTGAGACTGGCCGTGTCAGAGCTGAGACAGGCCGTGTCGGAGCTGAGACTGGCCGGGTCAGAGCTGAGACTGGCCGTTTCGGAACTGAGACTCGCCATGTCAGAGCTGAGACTCGCCGTCTCGTGGCTGAGACTCGTCGTGTCAGAGATGAGACTGGCCATGTCAGAGCTGAGACTGGCCATGTCGGAGATGAGACTGGCTGTTGCAGAGCTGAGATTCGCCGTGTCGGAGCTGAGACTCTCCTTGTCAGACTGTGTCAGAGCTGAGACTGGCCGTGTCAGAGCTGAGACTGGCCTTGACGGAGCTGAGACTGGCTGTGTCAGAGCTGAGACTGGCCGTGTCGGAGCTGAGACTGGCCGTGTCGGTCCGGAGACTGGCCGTGTCAGAGCTGAGACTGGCCGTGTCAGAGCTGAGACTGGCCGTGTCGGAGCTAAGACTGGCCGTGTCGGAGCTGAGACTGGCCGTGTCAGAGCTGAGACAGGCCGTGTCGGAGCTGAGACTGGCCGGGTCAGAGCTGAGACTGGCCGTGTCGGAACTGAGACTCGCCATGTCAGAGCTGAGACTCGCCGTCTCGTGGCTGAGACCATCGTGTCAGAGATGAGACTGGCCATGTCAGAGCTGAGACTGGCCATGTCGGAGCTGAGACTGGCCGTGTCAGAGCTGAGACTCGACGTGTCATAACTGAGACTGGCCGAGTTAGAGCTGCGACTTGCCGTGTCAGAGCTGAGACTCGTCGTGTCAGACCTGAGACTGGCCGTGTCAGAGCTGAGACTCGCCGTTTCCAAGCTGAGACTCATCGTGACAGATCTGAGACTCTCCATGTCGTAGCTGCGATTGGCTGTGTCGGTGCTGACACTCGTCGTGTCGGAGAGAGACTGGCCGTGTCAGAGCTGAGACTCATCGTGTCAGACCTGAGACTGGGCTTGTCAAGCTGAGTATCGTCGTGTCAGAGCTGAGACTGGCCGTGTCAGAGCTGAGACTGGCCGTGTCGGAGCTGAGACTCGCCGTGTCGGAGCTGAGACTCGTCGTGTCGGAGCTGAGACTCGTCGTGTCAGAGATGAGAATGGCCGTGTCGGAGCTGAGACTCGTCGTGTCGGAGCTGAGACTCGCCGTGTCGGAGCTCAGACTCGTCGTGTCAGAGCTGAGACTGGCCGTGTCGGAGCTGAGACTCATCATATCAGAGCTGAGATTGGCCGTGTCGGAGTTGAGACTCGCCGTGTCGGAGCTGAGACTCGTCGTGTCAGAGCTGAGACTGGCCGTGTCAGAGCTGAGACTGGCCGTGTCAGAGCTGAGACTGGCCGTGTCGGAGATGAGACTGGCGGTGTCAGAGCTGAGACTGGTTGTGTCGGAGCTGAGACTGGCCGTGTCGGAGATGAGACTCCTCGTTTCAGAGCTGAGACTGGCCATGTCAGAGCTGAGACTGTCTCTGTCAGAGCTGAGAATGGTCTTGTCAGTCCTGAGCCTGGCCGTGTCAGAGCTGAGACTTGTCATTTCAGAGCTGAGACTGGCCATGTCGGAGCTGCGACTGGCTATGTCAGAGCTGAGACTGGCCTTGTCGGAGCTGAGACTGGCCGTGTCAGAGCTGAGAATCTCCCTGTCAGACCGTGTCAGAGCTGAGACTGGCCGTGTCAGAGCTGAGACTGGCCGTGTCGGAGCTGTGACTGGCCGTGTTGGAGCTGAGACTGGCCATGTCGTAGCTGAGACTGTCTGTGTCAGAGCTGAGACCGGCCGTGTCGGTTCTGAGAGTGGCCATGTCAGAGCTGAGACTGGCCGTGTCAGAGCTGAGACAGGCCGTGTCGGAGCTGTGGCTGGCCGTGTCAGAGCTAAGACTGGCCGTGTCAGAGCTGAGATTCGTCGTGTCAGAGCTGAGACTGGCCGTGTCGGAGCTGAGACTCGTCGTGTCAGAGCTGAGACTAGCCGTGTCGGAGCTGAGACTGGCCATGTCGGAGCTGAGACTGGCCGTGTCAGAGCTGCGACTGGCCTTGTCGCAGTTGAGACTGGCCGTGTCAGAGCTGAGACTCTCCATGTCAGAGCTGAGACTGGCCGTGTCGGAGCAGAGACTCGTCGTGTCAGAGCTGAGACTGGCCGTGTCAGAGCTGAGACTGGCCGTGTCGGAGCTGAGACTCGCCGTGACAGAGCTGAGAATGGCCTTGTCAGAGCTGAGACTGGCTGTGTCAGTGCTGAGACTGGCCTTGTCGGAGCTGAGACTGGCCGTGTCGGAGCTGAGACCCTCCTTGTCAGACCATGTCAGAGCAGAGACTGGCCTTGTCGGAGCTGAGACTGGCCGTGTCGGAGCTGAAACTGGCCGTGTCGGAGCTGAGACTGGCTGTGTCAGAGATGAGACCGGCCGTGTCGGAGCTGAGACTGGCCGTGTCAGAACTGAGACTGGACGTGTCGGAGCTGAGACAGGCCGTGTCGGAGCTGAGACTGGCCGTGTCAGAGCAGAGACTGGCCGTGTCATAGCTGAGACTGTCTCTGTCAGAGCTGAGACTGGCCTTGTCAGACCTGAGCCTGGCCGTGTCAGAGCTGAGACTTGTCGTTTCAGAGCTGAGACTGGCCATGTCAGAGCTGAGACTGGCCGTGTCAGAGCTGAGACTGGCCTTGTCGCAGCTGAGACTTGCCGTGTCAGAGCTGAGATTCGTCGTGTCAGAGCTGAGACTCGCCATGTCAGAGCTGAGACTCATCGTGTCAGAGCTGAGACTGGCCGTGTCAGAACTGAGACTGGCCGTGTCGTTGCTGAGACTGGCCGTGTTAGAGCTGATACTGGCCGTGTCGGAGCTGAGACTGGCCGTTTCAGAGCTGAGACTGGTCGTGTCGGTCCTGAGACTGGCCGTGTCGGAGCCGATACTGGCCGTGTCGGAGCTGTGACTCACCATGTCTGAGCTGAGACTGGCCGTGTCGGAGCTGAGACTCATCGTTTCGGAGCTGAGACTGGCCGTGTCAGAGCTGGGACTTGTCGTTTCGGAGCTGATACTGGCCGTGTCAGAGCTGAGACTGGCCGTGTCGGAGCTGAGACTCGTCGTGTCGGAGCTGAGACTGGCCGTGTCGGAGCTGAGACTCGTCATGTCAGATCTGAGACTGGCCGTGTCAGAGCTGAGACTCTCCATGTCAGAGCTGAGACTCGTCGTGTCAGAGCTGAGACTGGCCGTGTCGGAGCTGAGACTGGCCATGTCCGAGCTGAGACTCTCCGTGTCAGAGCTGAGACTGGCCGTGTCAGAGCTGAGACTGGCCATGTCAGAGCTGAGACTGGCCGTGTCGGAGCTGAGACTGGCCATGTCGGAGCTGAGACTGGCCGTGTCGGAGCTGAGACTGGCTGTGTCAGAGCTGAGACCGGCCGTGTCGGAGCTGAGACTCGTCATGTCAGAGCTGAGACTGGCCGTGTCGGAGCTGAGACTCATCATATCAGAGCTGAGACTGGCCGTATCGGTGCTGAGACTGGCCGTGTCAGAGCTGAGACTGGCTGTGTCGGAGCTGAGACTGGCCATGTCGGAGCTGAGACTCGTCGTTTCAGAGCTGAGACTTGCCATGTCAGAGCTGAGACTGTCTCTGTCAGAGCTGAGACTGGTCTTGTCTGATCTGTTCCTGGCCGTGTCGGAGCTGAGACTCGTCATGTCAGAGCTGAGACTGGCCGTGTCAGAGCTGAGACTCTCCGTGTCAGAGCTGAGACTCGTCGTGTCAGAGCTGAGACTGGCCGTGTCGGAGCTGAGACTGGCCGTGTCCGAGCTGAGACTCTCCGTGTCAGAGCTGAGACTGGCCGTGTCCGAGCTGAGACTCTCCGTGTCAGAGCTGAGACTCTCCGTGTCAGAGCTGAGACTCTCCGTGTCAGAGCTGAGACTGGCCGTGTCCGAGCTGAGACTCTCCGTGTCAGAGCTGAGACTGGCCGTGTCATAGCTGAGACTGGCCATGTCAGAGCTGAGATTCGCCGTGTCGGTGCTGAGATTCTTCGTGTCAGAGCTGAGACTGGCCGTGTCAGAGCTGAGACTCGTTGTTTCAGAGCTGAGACTGGCCGTGTCAGAGCTGAGACTTGTTTTTTCAGAGCTGAGACTGGCCATGTCGGAGCTGAGACTTGTCGTTTCAGAGCTGAGACTGGCCATGTCGGAGCTGAGACAGGGCGTGTCAGAGCTGAGACTGGCCGTGTCGGAGCTGAGACTGGCCGTGTCAGAGCGGAGACTCTCCTTGTCAGACCGTGTCAGAGCTGAGACTGGCCGTGTCGGAGCTGAGACTGGCCGTGTCAGAGCTGAGACTGGCCGTGTCAGAGCTGAGACTCTCCATGTCAGAGCTGAGACTGGCCGTGTCAGAGATGAGACTGGCCGTGTCAGAGCTGAGACTGGCCGTGTCAGAGCTGAGACTCGCCGTGACAGAGCTGAGAATGGCCTTGTCAGAGCTGAGACTGGCCGTGGCAGAGCTGAGACTGGCCGTGTCAGAGCTGAGACTCTCCTTGGCAGACCGTGTCAGAGCAGAGACTGGCCTTGTCGGAGCTGAGGCTGGCCGTGTCGGAGCTGAGACCCTCCTTGTCAGACCATGTCAGAGCAGAGACTGGCCTTGTCGGAGCTGAGACTGGCCGTGTCGGAGCTGAAACTGGCCGTGTCGGAGCTGAGACTGGCCGTGTCAGAGCTGAGACTGGCCGTGTCGGAGCTGAGACTGGCCGTGTCGGAGCTGAGACTGGCCGTGTCAGAGCTGAGACCGGCCGTGTCGGAGCTGAGACTGGCCGTGTCAGAACTGAGACTGGCCGTGTCGGAGCTGAGACAGGCCGTGTCGGAGCTGAGACTGGCCGTGTCAGAGCTGAGACTGGCCGTGTCATAGCTGAGACTGTCTCTGTCAGAGCTGAGACTGGCCTTGTCAGAGCTGAGACTTGTCGTTTCAGAGCTGAGACTGGCCATGTCAGAGCTGAGACTGGCCGTGTCAGAGCTGAGACTCGTTGTGTCAGAGCTGAGACCGGCCGTGTCGGAGCTGAGACTGGCCGTGTCAGAACTGAGACTGGTCGTGTCGGAGCTGAGACAGGCCGTGTCGGAGCTGAGACTGGCCGTGTCAGAGCTGAGACTGGCCATGTCAGAGCTGAGACTGGCCATGTCGGAGCTGAGACTGGCCGTGTCAGAGCTGAGACTCGACGTGTCATAACTGAGACTGGCCGAGTTAGAGCTGCGACTTGCCGTGTCAGAGCTGAGACTCGTCGTGTCAGACCTGAGACTGGCCGTGTCAGAGCTGAGACTCGCCGTTTCCAAGCTGAGACTCATCGTGACAGATCTGAGACTCTCCATGTCGTAGCTGCGATTGGCTGTGTCGGTGCTGACACTCGTCGTGTCGGAGAGAGACTGGCCGTGTCAGAGCTGAGACTCATCGTGTCAGACCTGAGACTGGGCTTGTCAGAGCTGAGTATCGTCGTGTCAGAGCTGAGAATGGCCGTGTCAGAGCTGAGACTGGCCGTGTCGGAGCTGAGACTCGCCGTGTCGGAGCTGAGACTCGTCGTGTCGGAGCTGAGACTCGTCGTGTCAGAGATGAGAATGGCCGTGTCGGAGCTGAGACTCGTCGTGTCGGAGCTGAGACTCGCCGTGTCGGAGCTCAGACTCGTCGTGTCAGAGCTGAGACTGGCCGTGTCGGAGCTGAGACTCGTCATATCAGAGCTGAGATTGGCCGTGTCGGAGTTGAGACTCGCCGTGTCGGAGCTGAGACTCGTCGTGTCAGAGCTGAGACTGGCCGTGTCAGAGCTGAGACTGGCCGTGTCAGAGCTGAGACTGGCCGTGTCGGAGATGAGACTGGCGGTGTCAGAGCTGAGACTGGTTGTGTCGGAGCTGAGACTGGCCGTGTCGGAGCTGAGACTCCTCGTTTCAGAGCTGAGACTGGCCATGTCAGAGCTGAGACTGTCTCTGTCAGAGCTGAGACTGGTCTTGTCAGTCCTGAGCCTGGCCGTGTCAGAGCTGAGACTTGTCATTTCAGAGCTGAGACTGGCCATGTCGGAGCTGCGACTGGCTATGTCAGAGCTGAGACTGGCCTTGTCGGAGCTGAGACTGGCCGTGTCAGAGCTGAGACTCTCCCTGTCAGACCGTGTCAGAGCTGAGACTGGCCGTGTCAGAGCTGAGACTGGCCGTGTCGGAGCTGTGACTGGCCGTGTTGGAGCTGAGACTGGCCATGTCGTAGCTGAGACTGTCTGTGTCAGAGCTGAGACCGGCCGTGTCGGTTCTGAGAGTGGCCATGTCAGAGCTGAGACTGGCCGTGTCAGAGCTGAGACAGGCCGTGTCGGAGCTGTGACTGGCCGTGTCAGAGCTAAGACTGGCCGTGTCAGAGCTGAGATTCGTCGTGTCAGAGCTGAGACTGGCCGTGTCGGAGCTGAGACTCGTCGTGTCAGAGCTGAGACTAGCCGTGTCGGAGCTGAGACTGGCCATGTCGGAGCTGAGACTGGCCGTGTCAGAGCTGCGACTGGCCTTGTCGCAGTTGAGACTGGCCGTGTCAGAGCTGAGACTCTCCATGTCAGAGCTGAGACTGGCCGTGTCCGAGCTGAGACTCTCCGTGTCAGAGCTGAGACTGGCCGTGTCAAAGCTGAGACTGGCCATGTCAGAGCTGAGATTCGCCGTGTCGGTGCTGAGATTCTTCGTGTCAGAGCTGAGACTGGCCGTGTCAGAGCTGAGACTCGTTGTTTCAGAGCTGAGACTGGCCGTGTCAGAGCTGAGACTTGTTTTTTCAGAGCTGAGACTGGCCATGTCGGAGCTGAGACTTGTCGTTTCAGAGCTGAGACTGGCCATGTCGGAGCTGAGACTGGCCGTGTCAGAGCTGAGACTGGCCGTGTCGGAGCTGAGACTGGCCGTGTCAGAGCGGAGACTCTCCTTGTCAGACCGTGTCAGAGCTGAGACTGGCCGTGTCGGAGCTGAGACTGGCCGTGTCAGAGCTGAGACTGGCCGTGTCAGAGCTGAGACTCTCCATGTCAGAGCTGAGACTGGCCGTGTCCGAGCAGAGACTCGTCGTGTCAGAGATGAGACTGGCCGTGTCAGAGCTGAGACTGGCCGTGTCAGAGCTGAGACTCGCCGTGACAGAGCTGAGAATGGCCTTGTCAGAGCTGAGACTGGCCGTGGCAGAGCTGAGACTGGCCGTGTCAGAGCTGAGACTCTCCTTGTCAGACCGTGTCAGAGCAGAGACTGGCCTTGTCGGAGCTGAGGCTGGCCGTGTCGGAGCTGAGACCCTCCTTGTCAGACCATGTCAGAGCAGAGACTGGCCTTGTCGGAGCTGAGACTGGCCGTGTCGGAGCTGAAACTGGCCGTGTCGGAGCTGAGACTGGCTGTGTCAGAGCTGAGACCGGCCGTGTCGGAGCTGAGACTGGCCGTGTCAGAACTGAGACTGGTCGTGTCGGAGCTGAGACAGGCCGTGTCGGAGCTGAGACTGGCCGTGTCAGAGCTGAGACTGGCCGTGTCATAGCTGAGACTGTCTCTGTCAGAGCTGAGACTGGCCTTGTCAGACCTGAGCCTGGCCGTGTCAGAGCTGAGACTTGTCGTTTCAGAGCTGAGACTGGCCATGTCAGAGCTGAGACTGGCCGTGTCAGAGCTGAGACTGGCCTTGTCGCAGCTGAGACTTGCCGTGTCAGAGCTGAGATTCGTCGTGTCAGAGCTGAGACTCGCCATGTCAGAGCTGAGACTCATCGTGTCAGAGCTGAGACTGGCCGTGTCAGAACTGAGACTGGCCGTGTCGGTGCTGAGACTGGCCGTGTCAGAGCTGAGACTGGCCGTGTCGGAGCTGAGACTGGCCGTGTCAGAGCTGAGACTCGTCGTGTCAGAGCTGACACTGGCCGTGTCAGAGCTGACATATGCCGTGTCAGAGCTGAGACTCGTCGTGTCAGAGCTGAGACTGGCCGTGTCGGAGCTGAGACTGGCCGTGTCAGAGCTGAGACTGACCGTGTCGGAGATGAGACTGGCTGTTGTAGAGCTGAGATTCGCCGTGTCGGAGCTGAGACTCTCCTTGTCAGACTGTGTCAGAGCTGAGACTGGCCGTGTCAGAGCTGAGACTGGCCTTGACGGAGCTGAGACTGGCTGTGTCAGAGCTGAGACTGGCCGTGTCGGAGCTGAGACTGGCCGTGTCGGTCCGGAGACTGGCCGTGTCAGAGCTGAGACTGGCCGTGTCAGAGCTGAGACTGGCCGTGTCGGAGCTAAGACTGGCCGTGTCGGAGCTGAGACTGGCCGTGTCAGAGCTGAGACAGGCCGTGTCGGAGCTGAGACTGGCCGGGTCAGAGCTGAGACTGGCCGTGTCGGAACTGACACTTGCCATGTCAGAGCTGAGACTCGCCGTCTCGTGGCTGAGACTCATCGTGTCAGAGATGAGACTGGCCATGTCAGAGCTGAGACTGGCCATGTCGGAGCTGAGACTGGCCGTGTCAGAGCTGAGACTCGACGTGTCATAACTGAGACTGGCCGAGTTAGAGCTGCGACTTGCCGTGTCAGAGCTGAGACTCGTCGTGTCAGACCTGAGACTGGCCGTGTCAGAGCTGAGACTCGCCGTTTCCAAGCTGAGACTCATCGTGACAGATATGAGAGTCTCCATGTCGTAGCTGCGATTGGCTGTGTCAGTGCTGACACTCGTCGCGTCGGAGAGAGACTGGCTGTGTCAGAGCTGAGACTCATCGTGTCAGACCTGAGACAGGGCTTGTCAGAGCTGAGTATCGTCGTGTCAGAGCTGAGACTGGCCGTGTCAGAGCTGAGACTGGCCGTGTCGGAGCTGAGACTCGCCGTGTCGGAGCTGAGACTCGTCGTGTCGGAGCTGAGACTCGTCGTGTCAGAGATGAGAATGGCCGTGTCGGAGCTGAGACTCGTCGTGTCGGAGCTGAGACTCGCCGTGTCGGAGCTCAGAGTCGTCGTGTCAGAGCTGAGACTGGCCGTGTCGGAGCTGAGACTCGTCATATCAGAGCTGAGATTGGCCGTGTCGGAGCTGAGACTGGCCGTGTCAGAGCTGAGACTGGCCGTGTCGGTGATGAGACTGGCGGTGTCAGAGCTGAGACTGGTGGTGTCGGAGCTGAGACTGGCCGTGTCGGAGCTGAGACTCCTCGTTTCAGAGCTGAGACTGGCCATGTCAGATCTGAGACTGGCCGTGTCAGAGCTGAGACTGGCCATGTCAGAGCTGAGAATGTCTCTGTCAGAGCTGAGACTGGTCTTGTCAGTCCTGAGCCTGGCCGTGTCAGAGCTGAGACTTGTCATTTCAGAGCTGAGACTGGCCATGTCGGAGCTGCAACTGGCTATGTCAGAGCTGAGACTGGCCTTGTCGGAGCTGAGACTGGCTGTGTCAGAGCTGAGACTGGCCGTGTCAGAGCTGAGACTGGCCGTGTCGGAGCTGTGACTGGCCGTGTTGGAGCTGAGACTGGCCATGTCGTAGCTGAGACTGTCTGTGTCAGAGCTGAGACCGGCCGTGTCGGTTCTGAGACTGGCCATGTCAGAGCTGAGACTGGCCGTGTCAGAGCTGAGACAGGCCGTGTCGGAGCTGTGACTGGCCGTGTCAGAGCTAAGACTGGCCGTGTCAGAGCTGAGATTCGTCGTGTCAGAGCTGAGACTGGCCGTTTCGGAGCTGAGACTCGTCGTGTCAGAGCTGAGACTAGCCGTGTCGGAGCTGAGACTGGCCATGTCGGAGCTGAGACTGGCCGTGTCAGAGCTGCGACTGGCCTTGTCGCAGTTGAGACTGGCCGTGGCAGAGCTGAGACTGGCCGTGTCAGAGCTGAGACTGGCCTTGTCGGAGCTGAGACTGGCCGTGTCGGAGCTGAGACCCTCCTTGTCAGACCATGTCAGAGCAGAGACTGGCCTTGTCGGAGCTGAGACTGGCCGTGTCGGAGCTGAAACTGGCCGTGTCGGAGCTGAGACTGGCTGTGTCAGAGATGAGACCGGCCGTGTCGGAGCTGAGACTGGCCTTGTCAGAACTGAGACTGGCCGTGTCGGAGCTGAGACAGGCCGTGTCGGAGCTGAGACTGGCCGTGTCAGAGCTGAGACTGGCCGTGTCATAGCTGAGACTGTCTCTGTCAGAGCTGAGACTGGCCTTGTCAGACCTGAGCCTGGCCGTGTCAGAGCTGAGACTTGTCGTTTCAGAGCTGAGACTGGCCATGTCAGAGCTGAGACTGGCCGTGTCAGAGCTGAGACTGGCCTTGTCGCAGCTGAGACTTGCCGTGTCAGAGCTGAGATTCGTCGTGTCAGAGCTGAGACTCGCCATGTCAGAGCTGAGACTCATCGTGTCAGAGCTGAGACTGGCGGTGTCAGAACTGAGACTGGCCGTGTCGGTGCTGAGACTGGCCGTGTCAGAGCTGAGACTGGCCGTGTCGGAGCTGAGACTGGCCGTGTCAGAGCTGAGACTGGCCGTGTCGGTCCTGAGACTGGCCGTGTCGGAGCCGATACTGGCCGTGTCGGAGCTGAGACTCACCATGTCTGAGCTGAGACTGGCCGTGTCGGAGCTGAGACTCATCGTTTCGGAGCTGAGACTGGCCGTGTCAGAGCTGGGACTTGTCGTTTCGGAGCTGATACTGGCCGTGTCAGAGCTGAGACTGGCCGTGTCGGAGCTGAGACTCGTCGTGTCGGAGCTGAGACTGGCCGTGTCGGAGCTGAGACTCGTCATGTCAGAGCTGAGACTGGCCGTGTCAGAGCTGAGACTCTCCATGTCAGAGCTGAGACTCGTCGTGTCAGAGCTGAGACTGGCCGTGTCGGAGCTGAGACTGGCCGTGTCCGAGCTGAGACTCTCCGTGTCAGAGCTGAGACTGGCCGTGTCAGAGCTGAGACTGGCCATGTCAGAGCTGAGATTCGCCGTGTCGGTGCTGAGATTCGTCGTGTCAGAGCTGAGACTGGCCGTGTCAGAGCTGAGACTCGTTGTTTCAGAGCTGAGACTGGCCGTGTCAGACCTGAGATTCGCCTTGTCAGAGCTGAGACTCTCCTTGTCAGACCTGAGACTGGCCGCGTCAGAGCTGAGACTGGCTGTGTCAGAGCTGAGACTGGCCGTGTCGGAGCTGAGACTCGTCGTGTCAGAGCTGAGACTGGCCGTGTCAGAGCTGAGAGTGGCTGTGTCGGAGCTGAGACTCGTCGTGTCAGAGCTGAGACTGGTCGTTTCGGAGGTGAGACTCGTCGTGTCAGAGCTGCGACTGGCCATGTCAGAGCTGAGACTGGCCTTGTCGCAGCTGAGACTGGCCATGTCGGAGCTGAGACTGGCCGTGTCGGAGCTGAGACTGGCTGTGTCAGAGCTGAGACTGGCCGTGTCGGAGCTGAGACTCATCATGTCAGAGTTGTGACTGGCCGTGTCGGAGTTCAGACGCGTCCTGTCAGAGCTGAGACTGGCCGTGTCGGAGCTGAGACTGGCCGTATCGGTGCTGAGACTGGCCGTGTCGGAGCTGAGACTGGCAGTGTCAGAGCTGAGACTGGCTGTGTCGGAGCTGAGACTGGCCATGTCGGAGCTGAGACTCGTCGTTTCAGAGCTGAGACTGGCCATGTCAGAGCTGAGACTGTCTCTGTCAGAGCTGAGACTGGTCTTGTCTGATCTGTTCCTGGCCGTGTCGGAGCTGAGACTCATCATGTCAGAGCTGAGACTGGCCGTGTCAGAGCTGAGACTCTCCGTGTCAGAGCTGAGACTCGTCGTGTCAGAGCTGAGACTGGCCGTGTCGGAGCTGAGACTGGCCGTGTCCGAGCTGAGACTCTCCGTGTCAGAGCTGAGACTGGCCGTGTCAGAGCTGAGACTGGCCTTGTCGCAGCTGAGACTTGCCGTGTCAGAGCTGAGATTCGTCGTGTCAGAGCTGAGACTCGCCATGTCAGAGCTGAGACTCATCGTGTCAGAGCTGAGACTGGCCGTGTCAGAACTGAGACTGGCCGTGTCGGTGCTGAGACTGGCAGTGTCAGAGCTGAGACTGGCCGTGTCGGAGCTGATACTGGCCGTGTCAGAGCTGAGACTGGCCGTGTCGGTCCTGAGACTGGCCGTGTCGGAGCCGATACTGGCCGTGTCGGAGCTGAGACTCACCATGTCTGAGCTGAGACTGGCCGTGTCGGAGCTGAGACTCATCGTTTCGGAGCTGAGACTGGCCGTGTCAGAGCTGGGACTTGTCGTTTCGGAGCTGATACTGGCCGTGTCAGAGCTGAGACTGGCCGTGTCGGAGCTGAGACTCATCGTGTCGGAGCTGAGACTGGCCGTGTCGGAGCTGAGACTCGTCATGTCAGAGCTGAGACTGGCCGTGTCAGAGCTGAGACTCTCCATGTCAGAGCTGAGACTTGTCGTGTCAGAGCTGAGACTGGCCGTGTCGGTGCTGAGACTGGCCGTGTCCGAGCTGAGACTCTCCGTGTCAGAGCTGAGACTGGCCGTGTCAGAGCTGAGACTGGCCATGTCAGAGCTGAGATTCGCCGTGTCGGTGCTGAGATTCGTCGTGTCAGAGCTGAGACTGGCCGTGTCAGAGCTGAGACTCGTTGTTTCAGAGCTGAGACTGGCCGTGTCAGACCTGAGATTCGCCTTGTCAGAGCTGAGACTCTCCTTGTCAGACCTGAGACTGGCCGCGTCAGAGCTGAGACTGGCTGTGTCAGAGCTGAGACTGGCCGTGTCGGAGCTGAGACTCGTCGTGTCAGAGCTGAGACTCGCCATGTCAGAGCTGAGACTCATCGTGTCAGAGCTGAGACTGGCCGTGTCAGAACTGAGACTGGCCGTGTCGGTGCTGAGACTGGCCGTGTCAGAGCTGAGACTGGCCGTGTCGGAGCTGAGACTGGCCGTGTCAGAGCTGAGACTGGCCGTGTCGGTCCTGAGACTGGCCGTGTCGGAGCCGATACTGGCCGTGTCGGAGCTGAGACTCACCATGTCTGAGCTGAGACTGGCCGTGTCGGAGCTGAGACTCATCGTTTCGGAGCTGAGACTGGCCGTGTCAGAGCTGGGACTTCTCGTTTCGGAGCTGATACTGGCCGTGTCAGAGCTGAGACTGGCCGTGTCGGAGCTGAGACGCGTCGTGTCGGAGCTGAGACTGGCCGTGTCGGAGCTGAGACTCGTCATGTCAGAGCTGAGACTGGCCGTGTCAGAGCTGAGACTCTCCATGTCAGAGCTGAGACTCGTCGTGTCAGAGCTGAGACTGGCCGTGTCGGAGCTGAGACTGGCCGTGTCCGAGCTGAGACTCTCCGTGTCAGAGCTGAGACTGGCCATGTCAGAGCTGAGACTGGCCATGTCAGAGCTGAGATTCGCCGTGTCGGTGCTGAGATTCGTCGTGTCAGAGCTGAGACTGGCCGTGTCAGAGCTGAGACTCGTTGTTTCAGAGCTGAGACTGGCCGTGTCAGACCTGAGATTCGCCTTGTCAGAGCTGAGACTCTCCTTGTCAGACCAGAGACTGGCCGCGTCAGAGCTGAGACTGGCTGTGTCAGAGCTGAGACTGGCCGTGTCGGAGCTGAGACTCGTCGTGTCAGAGCTCAGACTGGCCTTGTCAGAGCTGAGAGTGGCCGTGTCGGAGCTGAGACTCGTCGTGTCAGAGCTGAGACTGGTCGTTTCGGAGCTGAGACTCGTCGTGTCAGAGCTGCGACTGGCCGTGTCAGAGCTGAGAGTGGCCGCGTCAGAGCTGAGATTCTCCTTGTCAGACCGTGTCAGAGCTGCGACTGGCCGTGTCAGAGCTGAGACTGGCCTTGTCGCAGCTGAGACTGGCCATGTCGGAGCTGAGACTGGCCGTGTCGGAGCTGAGACTGGCTGTGTCAGAGCTGAGACCGGACGTGTCGGAGCTGAGACTCGTCATGTCAGAGCTGTGACTGGCCGTGTCAGAGTTCAGACGCGTCCTGTCAGAGCTGAGACTGGCCGTGTCGGAGCTGAGACTCATCATATCAGAGCTGAGACTGGCCGTATCGGTGCTGAGACTGGCCGTGTCGGAGCTGAGACTGGCTGTGTCGGAGCTGAGACTGGCCATGTCGGAGCTGGGACTCGTCGTTTCAGAACTGAGACTGGCCATGTCAGAGCTGAGACTGTCTCTGTCAGAGCTGAGACTGGTCTTGTCTGATCTGTTCCTGGCCGTGTCGGAGCTGAGACTCGTCATGTCAGAGCTGAGACTGGCCGTGTCAGAGCTGAGACTCTCCGTGTCAGAGCTGAGACTCGTCGTGTCAGAGCTGAGACTGGCCGTGTCGGAGCTGAGACTGGCCGTGTCCGAGCTGAGACTCTTCGTGTCAGAGCTGAGACTGGCCGTGTCAAAGCTGAGACTGGCCATGTCAGAGCTGAGATTCGCCGTGTCGGTGCTGAGATTCTTCGTGTCAGAGCTGAGACTGGCCGTGTCAGAGCTGAGACTCGTTGTTTCAGAGCTGAGACTGGCCGTGTCAGAGCTGAGACTTGTTTTTTCAGAGCTGAGACTGGCCATGTCGGAGCTGAGACTTGTCGTTTCAGAGCTGAGACTGGCCGTGTCGGAGCTGAGACTGGCCGTGTCAGAGCTGAGACTGGCCGTGTCGGAGCTGAGACTGGCCGTGTCAGAGCTGAGACTGGCCGTGTCAGAGCTGAGACTCTCCATGTCAGAGCTGAGACTGGCCGTGTCCGAGCAGAGACTCGTCGTGTCAGAGATGAGACTGGCCGTGTCAGAGCTGAGACTCGCCGTGACAGAGCTGAGACTGGCCGTGGCAGAGCTGAGACTGGCCGTGTCAGAGCTGAGACTCTCCTTGTCAGACCGTGTCAGAGCAGAGACTGGCCTTGTCGGAGCTGAGACTGGCCGTGTTGGAGCTGAGACCCTCCTTGTCAGACCATGTCAGAGCAGAGACTGGCCTTGTCGGAGCTGAGACTGGCCGTGTCGGAGCTGAAACTGGCCGTGTCGGAGCTGAGACTGGCTGTGTCAGAGCTGAGACTGGCCGTGTCGGAGCTGAGACTGGCCGTGTCGGAGCTGAGACCCTCCTTGTCAGACCATGTCAGAGCAGAGACTGGCCTTGTCGGAGCTGAGACTGGCCGTGTCGGAGCTGAAACTGGCCGTGTCGGAGCTGAGACTGGCCGTGTCAGAACTGAGACTGGCCGTGTCGGAGCTGAGACAGGCCGTGTCGGAGCTGAGACTGGCCGTGTCAGAGCTGAGACTGGCCGTGTCATAGCTGAGACTGTCTCTGTCAGAGCTGAGACTGGCCTTGTCAGACCTGAGCCTGGCCGTGTCAGAGCTGAGACTTGTCGTTTCAGAGCTGAGACTGGCCATGTCAGAGCTGAGACTGGCCGTGTCAGAGCTGAGACTGGCCTTGTCGCAGCTGAGACTTGCCGTGTCAGAGCTGAGATTCGTCGTGTCAGAGCTGAGACTCGCCATGTCAGAGCTGAGACTCATCGTGTCAGAGCTGAGACTGGCCGTGTCAGAACTGAGACTGGCCGTGTCGGTGCTGAGACTGGCCGTGTCAGAGCTGAGACTGGCCGTGTCGGAGCTGAGACTGGCCGTGTCAGAGCCGATACTGGCCGTGTCGGAGCTGCGACTCACCATGTCTGAGCTGAGACTGGCCGTGTCGGAGTTGAGACTCATCGTTTCGGAGCTGAGACTGGCCGTGTCAGAGCTGGGACTTGTCGTTTCGGAGGTGATACTGGCCGTGTCAGAGCTGAGACTGGCCGTGTCGGAGCTGAGACTCGTCGTGTCGGAGCTGAGACTGGCCGTGTCGGAGCTGAGACTCGTCCTGTCAGAGCTGAGACTGGCCGTGTCGGAGCTGAGACTCATCATATCAGAGCTGAGACTGGCCGTATCGGTGCTGAGACTGGCCGTGTCGGAGCTGAGACTGGCCGTGTCAGAGCTGAGACTGGCTGTGTCGGAGCTGAGACTGGCCATGTCGGAGCTGAGACTCGTCGTGTCAGAGCTGCGACTGGCCGTGTCAGAGCTGAGAGTGGCCGCGTCAGAGCTGAGATTCTCCTTGTCAGACCGTGTCAGAGCTGCGACTGGCCGTGTCAGAGCTGAGACTGGCCGTGTCGGAGCTGAGACTGGCCATGTCGGAGCTGAGACTGGCCGTGTCGGAGCTGAGACTGGCTGTGTCAGAGCTGAGACCGGCCGTGTCGGAGCTGAGACTCGTCATGTCAGAGCTGTGACTGGCCGTGTCGGAGTTCAGAAGCGTCCTGTCAGAGCTGAGACTGGCCGTGTCGGAGCTGAGACTCATCATATCAGAGCTGAGACTGGCCGTATCGGTGCTGAGACTGGCCGTGTCGGAGCTGAGACTGGCCGTGTCAGAGCTGAGACTGGCTGTGTCGGAGCTGAGACTGGCCATGTCGGAGCTGAGACTCGTCGTTTCAGAGCTGAGACTGGCCATGTCAGAGCTGAGACTGTCTCTGTCAGAGCTGAGACTGGTCTTGTCTGATCTGTTCCTGGCCGTGTCGGAGCTGAGACTCGTCATGTCAGAGCTGAGACTGGCCGTGTCAGAGCTGAGACTCTCCGCGTCAGAGCTGAGACTCGTCGTGTCAGAGCTGAGACTGGTCGTGTCGGAGCTGAGACTGGCCGTGTCCGAGCTGAGACTCTCCGTGTCAGAGCTGAGACTGGCCGTGTCAAAGCTGAGACTGGCCATGTCGGAGCTGAGACAGGCCGTGTCAGAGCTGAGACTGGCCGTGTCGGAGCTGTGACTGGCCGTGTCAGAGCTGAGACTCTCCTTGTCAGACCGTGTCAGAGCTGAGACTGGCTGTGTCGGAGCTGAGACTGGCCGTGTCAGAGCTGAGACTCTCCATGTCAGAGCTGAGACTCTCCATGTCAGAGCTGAGACTGGCCGTGTCCGAGCAGAGACTCGTCGTGTCAGAGATGAGACTGGCCGTGTCCGAGCTGAGACTGGCCGTGTCAGAGCTGAGACTCGCCGTGACAGAGCTGAGAATGGCCTTGTCAGAGCTGAGACTGGCCGTGGCAGAGCTGAGACTGGCCGTGTCAGAGCTGAGACTCTCCTTGTCAGACCGTGTCAGAGCAGAGACTGGCCTTGTCGGAGCTGAGACTGGCCGTGTCGGAGCTGAGACCCTCCTTGTCAGACCATGTCAGAGCAGAGACTGGCCTTGTCGGAGCTGAGACTGGCCGTGTCGGAGCTGAAACTGGCCGTGTCGGAGCTGAGACTGGCTGTGTCAGAGCTGAGACCGGCCGTGTCGGAGCTGAGACTGGCCGTGTCAGAACTGAGACTGGCCGTGTCGGAGCCGATACTGGCCGTGTCGGAGCTGAGACTGGCCATGTCTGAGCTGAGACTGGCCGTGTCAGAGCTGAGACTTGTCGTTTCAGAGCTGAGACTGGCCGTGCCAGAGATGAGACTGGGCGTGTCTGATCTGAGACTCGTCGTGTCAGAACTGAGACTCGCCATGTCTGAGCTGAGACTGGCCGTGTCGGAGCTGAGACTCATCGTTTTGGAGCTGAGACTGGCCGTGTCAGAGCTGAGACTGTCTCTGTCAGAGCTGAGACTGGTCTTGTCTGATCTGTTCCTGGCCGTGTCGGAGCTGAGACTCGTCATGTCAGAGCTGAGACTGGCCGTGTCAGAGCTGAGACTCTCCGCGTCAGAGCTGAGACTCGTCGTGTCAGAGCTGAGACTGGTCGTGTCGGAGCTGAGACTGGCCGTGTCCGAGCTGAGACTCTCCGTGTCAGAGCTGAGACTGGCCGTGTCAAAGCTGAGACTGGCCATGTCAGAGCTGAGATTCGCCGTGTCGGTGCTGAGATTCTTCGTGTCAGAGCTGAGACTGGCCGTGTCAGAGCTGAGACAGGCCGTGTCAGAGCTGAGACTGGCTATGTCGGAGCTGAGACTTGTCGTTTCAGAGCTGAGACTGGCCATGTCGGAGCTGAGACAGGCCGTGTCAGAGCTGAGACTGGCCGTGTCGGAGCTGAGACTGGCCGTGTCGGAGCTGAGACTGGCCGTGTCAGAGCTGAGACTCTCCATGTCAGAGCTGAGATTCTCCATGTCAGAGCTGAGACTGGCCGTGTCCGAGCAGAGACTCGTCGTGTCGGAGCTGAGACTCGCCGTGACAGAGCTGAGAATGGCCTTGTCAGAGCTGAGACTGGCCGTGGCAGAGCTGAGACTGGCCGTGTCAGAGCTGAGACTCTCCTTGTCAGACCGTGTCAGAGCAGAGACTGGCCTTGTCGGAGCTGAGACTGGCCGTGTCGGAGCTGAGACCCTCCTTGTCAGACCATGTCAGAGCAGAGACTGGCCTTGTCGGAGCTGAGACTGGCCGTGTCGGAGCTGAAACTGGCCGTGTCGGAGCTGAGACTGGCTGTGTCAGAGCTGAGACCGGCCGTGTCGGAGCTGAGACTGGCCGTGTCAGAACTGAGACTGGCCGTGTCGGAGCTGAGACAGGCCGTGTCGGAGCTGAGACTGGCCGTGTCAGAGCTGAGACTGGCCGTGTCATAGCTGAGACTGTCTCTGTCAGAGCTGAGACTGGCCTTGTCAGACCTGAGCCTGGCCGTGTCAGAGCTGAGACTTGTCGTTTCAGAGCTGAGACTGGCCATGTCAGAGCTGAGACTGGCCGTGTCAGAGCTGAGACTGGCCTTGTCGCAGCTGAGACTTGCCGTGTCAGAGCTGAGATTCGTCGTGTCAGAGCTGAGACTCGCCATGTCAGAGCTGAGACTCATCGTGTCAGAGCTGAGACTGGCCGTGTCAGAACTGAGACTGGCGGTGTCGGTGCTGAGACTGGCCGTGTCAGAGCTGAGACTGGCCATGTCGGAGCTGAGACTGGCCGTGTCAGAGCTGAGACTGGCCGTGTCGGTCCTGAGACTGGCCGTGTCGGAGCCGATACTGGCCGTGTCGGAGCTGAGACTGGCCATGTCTGAGCTGAGACTGGCCGTGTCAGAGCTGAGACTTGTCGTTTCAGAGCTGAGACTGGCCGTGCCAGAGATGAGACTGGGCGTGTCTGATCTGAGACTCGTCGTGTCAGAACTGAGACTCGCCATGTCTGAGCTGAGACTGGCCGTGTCGGAGCTGAGACTCATCGTTTTGGAGCTGAGACTGGCCGTGTCAGAGCTGGGACTTGTCGTTTCGGAGCTGATACTGGCCGTGTCGGAGCTGAGACTGGCCGTGTCGGAGCTGAGACTCGTCGTGTCGGAGCTGAGACTGGCCGTGTCGGAGCTGAGACTCGTCATGTCAGAGCTGAGACTGGCCGTGTCAGAGCTGAGACTCTCCATGTCAGAGCTGAGACTCGTCGTGTCAGAGCTGAGACTGGCCGTGTCGGAGCTGAGACTGGCCGTGTCCGAGCTGAGACTCTCCGTGTCAGAGCTGAGACTGGCCGTGTCAGAGCTGAGACTGGCCATGTCAGAGCTGAGATTCGCCGTGTCGGTGCTGAGATTTGTCGTGTCAGAGCTGAGACTGGCCGTGTCAGAGCTGAGACTCGTTGTTTCAGAGCTGAGACTGGCTGTGTCAGAGCTGAGATTCGCCTTGTCAGAGCTGAGACTCTCCTTGTCAGACCTGAGACTGGCCGCGTCAGAGCTGAGACTGGCTGTGTCAGAGCTGAGACTGGCCGTGTCGGAGCTGAGACTCGTCGTGTCAGAGCTGAGACTGGCCGTGTCAGAGCTGAGAGTGGCCGTGTCGGAGCTGAGACTCGTCGTGTCAGAGCTGAGACTGGTCGTTTCGGAGCTGAGACTCGTCGTGTCAGAGCTGCGACTGGCCGTGTCAGAGCTGAGAGTGGCCGTGTCAGAGCTGAGATTCTCCTTGTCAGACCGTGTCAGAGCTGCGACTGGCCGTGTCAGAGCTGAGACTGGCCGTGTCGGAGCTGAGACTGGCCATGTCGGAGCTGAGACTGGCCGTGTCGGAGCTGAGACTGGCTGTGTCAGAGCTGAGACCGGCCGTGTCGGAGCTGAGACTCGTCATGTCAGAGCTGTGACTGGCCGTGTCGGTGTTCAGACGCGTCCTGTCAGAGCTGAGACTGGCCGTGTCGGAGCTGAGACTCATCATATCAGAGCTGAGACTGGCCGTATCGGTGCTGAGACTGGCCGTGTCGGAGCTGAGACTGGCCGTGTCAGAGCTGAGACTGGCTGTGTCGGAGCTGAGACTTGCCATGTCGGAGCTGAGACTCGTCGTTTCAGAGCTGAGACTGGCCATGTCCGAGCTGAGACTGTCTCTGTCAGAGCTGAGACTGGTCTTGTCTGACCTGTTCCTGGCCGTGTCGGAGCTGAGACTCGTCATGTCAGAGCTGAGACTGGCCGTGTCAGAGCTGAGACTCTCCGTGTCAGAGCTGAGACTCGTCGTGTCAGAGCTGAGACTGGCCGTGTCGGAGCTGAGACTGGCCGTGTCGGAGCTGAGACTGGCCGTGTCCGAGCTGAGACTGGCCGTGTCAGAGCTGAGACTTGCCATGTCAGAGCTGAGACTCGTCGTGTCAGAGCTGAGACTGGCCATGTCACAGCTGAGACTCGTCGTGTCGGAGCTGAGACTGGCCGTGTCAGAGCTGAGACTGGTCGTGTCGGAGCTGAGACTCTCCTTGTCAGAGCTGAGACTGGCCATGTCAGAGCTGAGACTCGTCGTGTCGGAGCTGAGACTGGCCGTGTCAGAGCTGAGACTGGTCGTGTCGGAGCTGAGACTCTCCGTGTCAGAGCTGAGACTCTCCTTGTCAGAGCTGAGACTGCCCGGGTCAGATCTCCTTCACTCCATTCTGTCACTCCAAGTGGAGGAACAGCTATTTGAGAGTAAGGTTCTGAATTTGCAGTCAACTGCTAGACAATATAGAGTCGATGACCCCATAGGATGTCATGTCAGTTTGTGGATGTGGCCTATAGAGAAAAAGAAAAGTCCTGAGCAAATTTTGAAAATATAGGTTATAATATCTTGAAATATGTTAACATTCAAGATTCAGAGTTGCATTTACCTGCTTTTTACATGTTTTTGCAATGCTTTCAGTTAAAATATTTTATTTGTTCGAATCAAAACTGGGAAAATCACTTTACTTCAAAGGAATTTAAAAAAAAATCTCAGGAAATTAAAACAATTAGAAGTGATAATGGAAAGACAAATACACACTTCGTTTAATAAGCTTAGTAAGATCAGCAAGCCTGGTATAAACTTTTGGTGTACTGAACTATGTGGCTTTGATTGAGGCTCTGTAAGTAACTTGTATTACAATTCCATGTGTTACCTTTCTCGTGAGTTTCTTCCTTTCTTTTATCTCCTGAATGCAATGACTTTAGCTGGAATTCGGTTCCATGTTTAACCTCCTGGTACCTCTCCCAACTATGTCTAGCAGCATATGCCATTCAATTGTTAGACATACGGCTATGGCTGATCCTGTCTGTATTGAACATTGTGTGCACATTTCTCAGCATGACCCAATGCTCTGCAGCAATCAGAACTGGCACAATAGCAGAGAATAACTACAAGAGGACCATCTGAGTCCAAATCCTGGAACGGCCTCCTCACCAGCTCTCTGGGTTTACCTGCAGCGTACGGACTGCTGCAGTTCAAGAAGGTGACTCACCTCTGTCTTCTTAAAGGCAGTTGAAGACGTTCAGTAAAGCTGCCCAATGCCCATATCCCAAGGTCAATTTTTTTTTTAAATTGAAAGGTATGTGGAGGTGGACAGGGCAGCACTCCCAAGTTTTTAGGTACATTAGTCGATGTGCATCTTTCTAAAATATGGAAACTTTGCGATCTGACTAAAAGAGCGTCTGTAAGAATGTCGTACAGGCAGAGGGAGGTGCTGAGGCAGTCATACAACTTCCATCAACCTATACAGTGCTAGTAGAGACTTATAATGACCTCGGTGGTTGACCAAGGTAAATGTAGGCCTAAATATCCAGGTACCTCCTGTAAAAATGATGATGGCTTGGCCACAGAAATTTTTGGGTGCCTTGTTTGCCTTTAAGTTTTCCCCACTACATGTCCTGAAAATGCATGAGTTTTACATTCTGTCAAACATTATATATTAATCACAAAAACAGAATTACCTGGAAAAACTCAGCAGGTCTGGCAGCATCGGCGGAGAAGAAAAGAGTTGACGTTTCGAGTCTTCATGACCCTTCGACAGAACTTGATTTCGAGTCCAAGAAAGAGTTGAAATATAAGCTCCGCTGATGCTGACCTGCTGAGTTTTTCTAGGTAATTCTGTTTTTGTTTTGGATTTCCAGCATCCGCAGTTTTCTTTGTTTTTATTATTATATATTAATGTTGATTAGCAGAACAATAGCAATTACAACATCTGAATTTAAACAACATTTTATATAGTTGGCTGGACAAAGCGCAAATGATCAACCATCACAGACAATTTGAAGAACTCAGGGCAAATCAATTACTTGTAGATGGTTGACATCCGGGGTTAGTTTAGAATGACAGTTCTGTTTGGGGTTAAGACATGGGATGAATAAGAACGCCAGTATCATTTTAAATCGCATATTTTAGCCTTAAAATTTAAAAGCCCTCCATCAATTGTGTTTTGTCTAATGAAAGCTCGGTTGGCTTCTCTTTATAACTTCAAGCTCAGACTCTTGATTGTCCTTGCCCTTCTTCTCTGAATCCTCTCTAATCCATCAGTGCCATTTAGAAGGCAGAGGCTCAAATTGAACATAGTCTTTCAAACATTGTGTCATCTGTACAGGATTAAAATAATTTGTCCTGATTTATAATCAAATTCCCCAGAGATACATCCCAGTACTAGATTTAATTTTAATGATAACAGCTTCACATTGACCAGATACTCAGATTAACTTGAATGATCAAAGACTTTTCAATCATTATTTTTCCACACCTTTGTGACATGTTGATGGTTCATGTTCCAATATCTATTACATTACATTGTCCACATTGAATACCATCTGGTATTAATTACTCAGTTCATGTAGTTGATCCAGATCCTTTTGTGCATACTATTAGTCTTACTTGTATTAGTCACCCGACCACATAGCTTGTTAGTAGCTAATTCTAAAATATTTGTGGAAGAGCACCATTTATAAGGCACTATGAGCAGCAGGAGATGTTGTTTAACATCATAAAGCCACCCTACAGTGAAAGGTTTATTTCCTTCACATTTGTCATCACCAATTTATCTAGCAGGCATCACATTGATTCCTTTAACGTAACATTACACCAGACAGGAAATTCCAGGCAAACTTAAATACGAACTGCACCATTTTTATTATAAACTGATAATTAAGGTTTGATCCATCATCTCATAGGAAAGGAGATCTGGGTGATATTTAGTTAAAACGGGGCACTTAACCAGGGTGGGTAATATGTAAATTCAGCGGCCAGCTGTTCTCTTTAGGAAAATAGACCCATTCCAATGACAGTTGTTAACCTTTCAATGGAGGAGGCTGCACAGACAGCTGAGAGGGAAATGGCAGCACTCCTGGCCAGGATGAACTCTTCCACAGCCCAACCCAGGGCACGGATACACCCTGGAAGCTCTGACAGATCCGCTGCCCATTTAGGCTGGACTTGCAGCATCTGCTGCTTCACTGCCACTCCATGGGCCTAGCATCTCACACTCACCTGAGTGTCAGCGGCCGCAGCTGTCCAAGTCTCCAACAGCTGGCCAGATGCGCGTGTGATACTTTCACCAGGACGTGATCCTGAAGGGGAACACAATCCTAGAGAGCTGACAGTATTTGCAACTGGTGAGGGTGCAGGGGAATGACCTGATACTGCACCTCCTGAAGTCCCCTCCTCCTCTTCGAAGAGCGACAAGTGTCCCAGTTTCTCTGGAGACGGCAGCTCCCTGTTCTTGTGGATGATCTGAGAGGTAGAGCAGAATGATAGGAACCCACAGAGTCGGCGGCACCCCACTTCGATGCCTACAGATTGGAGGAGTCTTGGACACCATACCTCATGCTTGCCTGAGGCTTCCCTTGGGCCTGGTGATGAGGCTACTCACCTTCCAGCTACTAAACCATCCGTGATGCAGTGAGCACCATAACGCCCTGCCAGTTCTAGAACCTCCTTCTCCATGAGCATGAGGATGATGATGATTGTGACTCTGCCATTATTTTGTGTCCTCTCCCTGGCTTTCTGGGATCTTGCCACTTGCAGAAACACAGGAGAATAATTGCAGTGGCCACACCAGAGCAAACACAAGACCTAATTGCTTTGCACGTTTGCTGCATTGTCTATGGCCAATGGCATTGGGTCACTCTAGACCCACAATGTGAGAATTGGCAGTGCCAGTCTCGTGCCCCTTTCCAAGGAATGGCTGCAGTCTCTGCCCATTGTCACTAACGTGGTGGATTCTCCCTTCCCTACCATCTCCACCCTGACATTTATTCACTTGCTGCTTACAAAGTGAACCGATGTTTGTCACTCAGCTTGGCAGAACGGAGAAGGTCATCACCTGCATGTGGCATTGCAGCCATTTCCTTTGATAACCTCATAGCTTCTGATCTCACTGCAATCTCTATCCAGCCTTCCTTCATTAGACAGAGAGGTCTCCTCATCCTGCTCCTCAGCAAGAGGACTTCCACTTTGCCCGAGTGGACTAGAGAACATGCAAGGGCTTGTCGTTGAACTATGGAGTTACCAGGGACCTTCTTTCTTCAAAGCCTACTAATGCTTTTCTCCTGCAGATTCCTCCTGAGGTTTTGGTGGGCTCACTGGATGCTGGAGGGGTCACTGGTAGCTGAAGGGGTCACTGGGAGCTGGAGGGGTCACTGGGAGCTGGAGAGGTTACTGCCAGCTGGAGGAGTTACTCGGAGCTGGAGGAGTCATTGATAGCTGGAGGAGTTACTGGTATCTGGAGAAGTCACTGGGTGCTGGAGGAGTCACTGAGAGCTGGAGAGGGTAACTGGTAACTGGAGGGGGTCACTGGTAGCTGGAGAGGTCACTGGTAGCTGGAGGGGTCACTGGTACCTACATGCTGGAAGGGTCACTAGTAGCTGCATGTTGGAGGACTCACTGGTAGCTGGATGCTGGAGGGGTCACTGGATGCTGGATGCTGGAAGGGTCACTGGTAGCTGGATGCTGGAGAGATCACTGGTAGCTAGATGTTGGAGGGGTCACTGGTAGCTGGATGCTGGAGGGGTCACCTGTAGCTGCGGGATGGAGAGGTCACTGGTAGCTGCAGGAGGGAAAGGTCACTGGTAGCTGGATGCTGGAGTGGTCACTGGTAGCTGCAGGAGGGAAAGGTCACTGCCAGCTGGATGCTGGAGGGATCACTGGTAGCTGCATTTTGGAGAGGTCGCTGGTAGCTGCATGTTGGAGAGGTCACTGGTAGCTGCATGTTGGAGAGGTCACTGGCAGCTGGATGCTGGAGTGGTCACTGGTAGCTGGATGCTGGAGAGGTCACTGGTAACTGGATGCTGGAGAGGTCACTGGTAGCTGGATGTTGGAGAGGTCACTGGTAGCTGCATGCTGGAGAGGTCACTAGTAGTTGGATGCTGGAGGGGTCACTGGTAGCTGGATGCTGGAGTAGTCACTGGTAGCTGGATGCTGGAAGGGGTCACTGGTAGCTGGATGCTGGAAGGGGTCACTGGTAGCTGGATGCTGGAAGAGATCACTGATAGCTGGATGCTGGAGTGTTCATTGGTGGCTGCAGGATGGAGAGGTCACTGGTGGCTGGATGCTGGAGAGGTCACTGGTAGCTGGATGCTGGAGAGGTCACTGGTAGCTGGATGCAGGAGGGGTCACTGGTGGCTGGATGCTGGAGAGGTCACTGGTAGCTGGATGCTGGAGAGGTCACTGGTAGCTGGATGCTGGAGAGGTCACTGGTAGCTAGATGCTGGAGGGGTCAATAAGATGAATACTGGAGGGGTCACTGGTAGCTGAATGCTGGAGGGGTCACTGGTAGCTGAATGCTGGAGGGGTCACTGGTAGCTGGATGCTGGAGGGGTCACTGGTAGCTGGAAGCTGGAGGGGTCAATGGTAGATGAATACTGGAGGGATCACTGGTAGCTGGATGCTGGAGGGGTCACTGGTAGCTGGAAGCTGGAGGGGTCAATGGTAGATGAATACTGGAGGGATCACTGGTAGCTGGATGCTGGAGGGGTCACTGGTAGCTGGAAGCTGGAGGGGTCAATGGTAGATGAATACTGGAGGGATCACTGGTAGCTGGATGTTGGAGGGGTCAATGGTAGATGAATACTGGATGGGTCACTGGTAGCTGGATGCTGGAGGGGTCACTGGTAGCTGGATGCTGGAGGGGTCACTGGTAGCTGGATGCCGGAAGGGTCACTGGCACCTGGATGCTGTAGGGGTCACTGCCTGCT
>JANJGN010002915.1:0-55937 GCA_026770705.1 Isurus oxyrinchus
CACTAGGGCTATCTGTACCTTCAACCCACCCCAGCCCCACTAGGGCTCTCTGTACCTTCAACCCACCCCAACCCTACTAGGGCTATCTGTACCTTCACCCCACCGCACCCCACCCCACACCCTGTAGGGGTATCTGTACCTTCACACCACCCCACCCCCACTAGGTCTATCTGTACCTTCATCCCACCCCACCCCCCACTAGGTCTATCTGTACCTTCATCCCACCCCCTGGAAAGCTATCTGTACCTTCACCCCACCCCACCCCCACTAGGGCTATCTGTACCTTCACCCCACCCCACCCCCCACTAGGGCTACCTGTACCTTCACCCCACCCCACCCCCACTAGGGCTATCTGTACCTTCACCCCACCCCACCCCCACTAGGGCTATCTGTACCTTCACCCCACCCCACCCCCACTAGGGCTATCTGTACCTTCACCCCACCCCACCCGTCACTAGGGCTATCTGTACCTTCACCCCACCCACACTAGGGCTATCTGTACCTTCAACCCACCCCAGCCCCACTACGGCTATCTGTACCTTCACCCCACCGCACCCCACCCCACCCCCTGTATGGGTATCTGTACCTTCACACCACCCCACCCCCACTAGGTCTATCTGTACATTCATCCCACCCCACCCCCACTAGGTCTATCTGTACCTTCATCCCACCCCCTGGAAAGCTATCTGTACCTTCACCCCACCCCACCCCCACTAGGGCTATCTGTACCTTCACCCCACCCCACCCCCACTAGGGCTATCTGTACCTTCACCCCACCCCCACTAGGGCTATCTGTACCTTCACCCCACCCCCACTAGGGCTATCTGTACCTTCACCCCACCCCACCCCCACTAGGTCTATCTGTACCTTCACCCCACCCCTCCCCCACTAGGGCTATTTGTACCTTCACCCCACCCCACCCCCACTAGGGCTATCTGTACCTTCCCCCCACCCCCACTAGGGCTATCTGTACCTTCACCCCACCCCCACTAGGGCTATCTGTGCCTTCAACCCACCCCCACCCCCCACTAGGGCTATCTGTACCTTCACGCCCACCCCCACCCCCACTAGGGCTATTTGTACCTTCACCCCCACCCCACCCCCACTAGGGCTATCTGTGCCTTCACCCCACCCCACCCCCACTAGGGCTATCTGTATCTTCACCCCACTCCACCCCCACTAGGTCTATCTGTACCTTCCCCCCACCCCACCCCCACTAGGGCTATCTGTACCTTCACCCCACCCCACCCCCACTAGGTCTATCTGTACCTTCACCCCACCCCCACTAGGTCTATCTGTACCTTCACCCCCACCCCACCCCCACTAGGGCTATCTGTACCTTCACCCCACCCCACCCCCACTAGGTCTATCTGTACCTTCACCCCACCCCCACTAGGTCTATCTGTACCTTCACCCCCACCCCACCCCCAGTAGGGCTATCTGTACCTTCACCCCACCCCCACCCCCACTAGGGCTATCTGTGCCTTCAACCCACCCCCACTAGGTCTATCTGTACCTTCACCCCACCCCCACTAGGGCTATCTGTACCTTCACCCCACCCCACCCCCACTAGGGCTATCTGTACCTTCACCCCACCCCACCCCCACTAGGGCTATCTGTACCTTCACCCCCACCCCCCCTAGGGCTATCTGTACCTTCACCCCACCCCCACTAGAGCTATCTGTACCTTCACCCCACCCCACCCCCACTAGGTCTATCTGTACCTTCACCCCACCCCCCACTAGGGCTATCTGTACCTTCCCCCCACCCCCACTAGGGCTTTCTGTACCTTCACCCCACCCCCACTAGGGCTATCTGTACTTTCACCCCACCCCACCCCCCACTAGGTCTATCTGTACCTTCACCCCACCCCACCCCCACTAGGGCTATCTGTACCTTCCCCCCCTCCCCCACTAGGGCTATCTGTACCTTCACCCCACCCCACCCCCACTAGGGCTATCTGTACCTTCACCCCACCCCACCCCCACTAGGGCTATCCGTACCTTCCTTCACCCCACCCCCACTAGGGCTATCTGTACCTTCACCCCACCCCACCCCCACTAGGGCTATCTGTACCTTCACCCCACCCCCACTAGGGCTATCTGTACCTTCACCCCACCCCACCCCCACTAGGGCTATCTGTACCTTCACCCCACCCCACCCCCACTAGGGCTATCTGTACCTTCACCCCACCCCCACTAGGGCTATCTGTACCTTCACCCCACCCCACCCCCACTAGGGCTATCTGTACCTTCACCCCACCCCACCCCCACTAGGGCTATCTGTACCTTCACCCCACCCCCACCCCCACTAGGGCTATCTGTACCTTCACCCCACCCCACCCCCACTAGGGCTATCTGTACCTTCACCCCACACCACCCCACTAGGGCTATCTGTACCTTCACCCCACCCCACCCCCACTAGGGCTATCTGTACCTTCACCCCACCCCACCCCCACTAGGGCTATCTGTACCTTCACCCCACCCCCACTAGGGCTATCTGTACCTTCACCCCACCCCACCCCCACTAGGGCTATCTGTACCTTCACCCCACCCCACCCCCACTAGGGCTATCTGTACCTTCACCCCACCCCCACTCCCACTAGGGCTATCTGTACCTTCACCCCACCCCACCCCCACTAGGGCTATCTGTACCTTCACCCCACACCACCCCCACTAGGGCTATCTGTACCTTCACCCCACCCCACCCCCACTAGGGCTATCTGTACCTTCACCCCACCCCACCCCCACTAGGGCTATCTGTACCTTCACCCCACCCCCACTAGGGCTATCTGTACCTTCACCCCACCCCACTAGGGCTATCTGTACCTTCACCCCACGACACTAGGGCTATCTGTACCTTCACCCCACCCCCACTAGGGCTATCTGTACCTTCACCCCACCCCCACTAGGGCTATCTGTACCTTCACCCCACACCACCCGCACTAGGGCTATCTGTACCTTCACCCCACCCCCACTAGGGCTATCTGTACCTTCAACCCACCCCAGCCCCACTAGGGCTCTCTGTACCTTCAACCCACCCCAACCCTACTAGGGCTATCTGTACCTTCACCCCACCGCACCCCACCCCACACCCTGTAGGGGTATCTGTACCTTCACACCACCCCACCCCCACTAGGTCTATCTGTACCTTCATCCCACCCCACCCCCACTAGGTCTATCTGTACCTTCATCCCACCCCCTGGAAAGCTATCTGTACCTTCACCCCACCCCACCCCCACTAGGGCTATCTGTACCTTCACCCCACCCCACCCCCACTAGGGCTACCTGTACCTTCACCCCACCCCACCCCCACTAGGGCTATCTGTACCTTCACCCCACCCCACCCCCACTAGGGCTATCTGTACCTTCACCCCACCCCACCCCCACTAGGGCTATCTGTACCTTCACCCCACCCCACCCGCACTAGGGCTATCTGTACCTTCACCCCACCCCCACTAGGGCTATCTGTACCTTCAACCCACCCCAGCCCCACTACGGCTATCTGTACCTTCACCCCACCGCACCCCACCCCACCCCCTGTAGGGGTATCTGTACCTTCACACCACCCCACCCCCACTAGGTCTATCTGTACATTCATCCCACCCCACCCCCACTAGGTCTATCTGTACCTTCATCCCACCCCCTGGAAAGCTATCTGTACCTTCACCCCACCCCACCCCCCACTAGGGCTATCTGTACCTTCACCCCACCCCACCCCCCACTAGGGCTATCTGTACCTTCACCCCACCCCCACTAGGGCTATCTGTACCTTCACCCCACCCCCACTAGGGCTATCTGTACCTTCACCCCACCCCACCCCCACTAGGTCTATCTGTACCTTCACCCCACCCCACCCCCACTAGGGCTATTTGTACCTTCACCCCACCCCACCCCCACTAGGGCTATCTGTACCTTCACCCCCCACACCACACCCACTAGAGCTATCTGTACCTTCACCCCAACCCCACCCCCACTAGGGCTATCTGTACCTTCACCCCACCCCACCCCCCAACTAGGTCTATCTGTACCTTCACCCCACCCCCACCCCCACTAGGGCTATCTGTACCTTCACCCCCACCCCACCCCCACTAGGGCTATCTGTACCTTCACCCCCCACCCCCACTAGGGCTATCTGTACCTTCACCCCACCCCCACTAGGGCTATCTGTGCCTTCAACCCACCCCCACCCCCACTAGGGCTATCTGTACCTTCACGCCCACCCCCACCCCCACTAGGGCTATTTGTACCTTCACCCCACCCCACCCCCACTAGGGCTATCTGTACCTTCACCCCACCCCCACCCCCACTAGGGCTATCTGTACCTTCACCCCACCCCACCCCCACTAGGGCTATCTGTACCTTCACCCCCACCCCACCCCCACTAGGGCTATCTGTACCTTCACCCCCACCCCCACTAGGGCTATCTGTACCTTCACCCCACCCCCACCCCCACTAGGGCTATCTGTACCTTCACCCCACCCCACCCCCACTAGGGCTATCTGTACCTTCACCCCACCCCACCCCCACTAGGGCTATCTGTACCTTCACCCCACCCCACCCCCACTAGGGCTTTCTGTACCTTCACCCCACCCCACCCCACCCCCACTAGGGCTATCTGTACCTTCACCCCACCCCACCCCCACTAGGGCTATCTGTACCTTCACCCCACCCCACCCCCACTAGGGCTATCTGTACCTTCACCCCACCCCCACCCCCACTAGGGCTATCTGTACCTTCACCCCACCCCACCCCCACTAGGGCTATCTGTACCTTCACCCCCACCCCACCCCCACTAGGGCTATCTGTACCTTCACCCCCCACCCCCACTAGGGCTATCTGTACCTTCACCCCACCCCCACCCCCACTAGGGCTATCTGTACCTTCACCCCACCCCACCCCCACTAGGGCTATCTGTACCTTCACCCCACCCCACCCCCACTAGGGCTATCTGTACCTTCACCCCACCCCACCCCCCACTAGGGCTTTCTGTACCTTCACCCCACCCCACCCCACCCCCACTAGGGCTATCTGTACCTTCACCCCACCCCACCCCCACTAGGGCTATCTGTACCTTCACCCCACCACACCCCCACTAGGGCTATCTGTACCTTCTCCCCACCCCCACACCCACTTGGGCTATCTGTACCTTCACCCCACCCCACCCCCTGTAGGGGTATCTGTACCTTCACCCCCACCCCCTGTAGGTCTATCTCTCCCTTGCTCGTCCTGCTTTCTAACCTTAACTCGCACATTCCTGGGATCATATCACCAGCTTCAACACTTCTTTGTCCTTCTGTCTGTGACATCTTTTGTTTATCTCCACTTGTCATTGACCCTCTGTCCAGCTCTACCTGTCCCACCCCCCCCCACCCTTAAACCAGCTGATATTTCACCCCCCCCCGTCTCTTTTTACTAAGCTCTGTTGAACAGTCACCGGGACTCAGCACCTTCGCTGTGTCCCTCTCCGCAGATGCTGCCAGACCTGCGGGGTTTCTCCGGGTATTTCTGTTTCAGTCTTGGATTCCCAGCCTCCGCAGTTCCTTTCCTTCGACGTGCGGCTGCTTCTGGGCCGTTCTGTGTGACCAGGGTAAGCGGTGAATTCGGTGATACAAGAGGAATTGGAAACCTCTCTCGGTGACGGTCTGCAGGGAACATCTTCGTCGGTCGCTGTAAAAACCCATCTGGCACCCTTTCGGCTCACTTCCACTCTGCTGCCCATCATTGAATCCCCATAAGCCCCCCCACCCCATAACTCTCGAGCCCCTCATCGATCAGAGGCCTGTCTAACTCAGCCTTGGGGAGAGAATTCCACAGGTTCACCAGCCACCGAGAGAGGACCTTCCTCCTCCTCTCCGTCTTCAATGAGAGACCCCTCATTCTGAAACCGTGCACACCCTCCCCACCCCACCCCACCCTCGTTCTAGATTCCCCCACCTGGTGGCGTGGGGGGAAATCATTCTCCAAGCACCCACCCTGTCCAGCCCCCTCCTCCCTCAGAATCGGATCTGTTTCAGTGACACCCACCCCTCATTCCTCGAAACTCCAAGAGGTCCAGCCCTCATTCACCAACCCCTTCGTCTCTGGAATCGACTGAGCGAACCTTCTCTGAACTCGTTCTGATGCAATTCTATCTCTCTTCAAGCAAGGAGACCAAAACCTGTACGCACTGCTCCAGATGTGCTCTCAGCAACGCCCTGTACAGATGCTGGAAGACATCCCCTCTGTTATAACCCATTCCGCTCGCAGTGAACACCAACATACCACTTACCTTCCTCTGAAAGGATGGTCAAATGGGCAGATAAGTGGCAGATGGAATTGAACCCTGAAAAGTGTGAGGTGATACACTTCGGAAGGAGTAATTTGACAAGGAAGTATTCAATGAACGGCATGACACTAGGAAGTTCTGAGGAACAAAGGGACCTTGGCGTGTGTGTCCATAGATCTCTGAAGGCGGAGGGGCATGTTAGTGGGGTGGTGAAAAAGGCATATGGGACACTTGCCTTTATCAATCGAGGCATAGATTACAAAAGTAGGGAGGTCATGTTGGAGTTGTATAGAACCTTGGTGAGGCCACAGCTGGAGTACTGTGTGCAGTTCTGGTCGCCACATTATAGGAAGGATGTGATGGCACTGGAGGGGGTACAGAGGAGATTCAGCAGGATGTTGCCTGGGATGAAACATTTAAGTTATGAAGAGAGGTTGGATAGACTTGGGTTGTTTTCGTTGGAGCAGAGAAGACTGAGGGGTGACCTGATCGAGGTGTACAAGATTATGAGGGGCATGGACAGGGTGGATAGGGAGCAGCTGTTCCCCTTAGTTGAAGGGTCAGTCTCAAGGGGGCATAGGTTCAAGGTGAGGGGCAGGAGGTTTAGGGGGGATGTGAGGAGAAACCTTTTTACCCAGAGGGTGGTGACAGTCTGGAATGCGCTGCCTGGGAGGGTGGTGGAGGTGGGTTGCCTCACATCCTTTAAAAGTACCTGGATGAGCACTTGGCATGTCATAACATTCAAGGCTATGGGCCAAGTGCTGGTCAATGGGGTGAGGGAAGTAGCTCAGGTGTTTCTTAGGTGTCGGTGCAGACTCGATGGGCCGAAGGGCCTCTTCTGCGCCGTGTGATTCTGGGATTACTGGCTGCATCCACTGACTCACTCTCCCTGCTTCATGGAGCAGGGACAGCCAGATCCCTCCACAACTGAGAGCGCTCCAATCTCCCTCTGGTTAAATGAGACGCTGCTGTTCCATTGTCCCCTGACAAAGCGGACACATTCTCCCTTTCCCACGTTGTGCTCCCTCTGCTGTGATTCTACCCACACCTTCAGCCCCTGCCTGTGTCCCTTTCCAGACTCCTTACGCCCTCTTCACAAGGTGTTGAAGGCCTCTCTCCGCAACATGAGTGGGTGGAGGGCGGGCGAGAGCTTGAAGGCCTGTGTTTGGCTCGGCTATCTCTGACAGGAGGCCGCCTTTGCTGTTGAACGCTGGCTGGAGGGGGGGGGTCAGTGTTTGGTGTTCGTTGCTACCAGGATGTGGTCAGTGGCTTATTTAAAGTAAGGTTATTTAAAGTATGGCTGCTTTTAGACGTGTGAGAGGAAGCAAGAGAGAGAGAGAGAGAGAGAGCAGATAACCCTCTCCGAGATGGAAACCAACCCGAGTGGTTCATCAGACATCCGGAATGTTCTGCACCATTGCAGCCTGTCCGGAAGATCGTTTGCCAGACTGAAGGGCAGTGCAAGTGCAAAGGAGGTTTACCGGAATGGTATGGGTGGGGTGGTGGGGTGGGGGGGGTGGGGGTTAGGGTTAGGGCGTTAAAAATCCTGAGGGGCTGTCCCGATCGATTAAACGAGGGGAATCAGAGTTATACAGCACGGAGCCTGGCCCTTCAGCCCGTTGTGTCCATGCTGGACATCAAGCCCCCGTCTAACCTCATCCCATGTGCCAACCCTTGGCCCCTAGTCCTGTGTACTGCGGTGTTTCAGGTGATTATCCCAATCCTTCTTAAATATAGTGAGTGTTCCGGCCTCTACCCCCACCAGCCCTCCCTCAGGCAGTGAATCCCAGATTGCCACCACCCTCTGGATGAAAAAATACTTCCTCACATCCCCTCTAAACCTCCTGCCCCCTTACCTTCAATCTCTGCTCCCTGGTTATTGAACTCTCCACCAAGGGGAAAAGATCCTCCATATCTAAGATCCTCATAATATTACACATCTCAAACATGTCCCTCCTCAATCTCCTCTGCTGCATGGAAAATATCCCCACTCTATCCAAACTCACCCCATAACTAAAACTCTCCAGCCCAGACAACATCCTGGCAAATCTCCTCTGCTCCAGGGAAAATATCCCCAGTCTATCCAATCTCTCCTCATAACTAAAACTCTCCAGCCCAGGGAACATCCCCCTCAATCTCCTCTGCTCCAGGGAAAATATCCCCAGTCTATCCAATCTCTCCTCATAACTAAAACTCTCCAGTGCAGGGAACGTCCCCCTCAATCTCCTCTGCTCCAGGGAAAATATCCCCAGTCTATCCAATCTCTCCCCATAACTAAAACTCTCCAGCCCAGGGAACATCCTGGTAAATCTCCTCTGCTCCAGGGAAAATATCCCCAGTCTATCCAATCTCTCCCCATAACTAAAACTCTCCTGCCCAGGGAACATCCCCCTCAATCTCCTCTGCTCCAGGGAAAATATCCCCAGTCTATCCAATCTCTCCTCATAACTAACACTCTCCAGCCCAGGGAACATCCCCCTCAATCTCCTCTGCTCCAGGGAAAATATCCCCAGTCTATCCAATCTCTCCTCATAACTAACACTCTCCAGCCCAGGGAACATCCCCCTCAATCTCCTCTGCTCCAGGGAAAATATCCCCAGTCTATCCAATCTCTCCCCATAACTAAAACTCTCCAGCCCAGGGAACATCCCCCTCAATCTCCTCTGCTCCAGGGAAAATATCCCCAGTCTATCCAATCTCTCCCCATAATTAAAACTCTCCAGCCCAGGGAACATCCTGGTAAATCTCCTCTGCTCCAGGGAAAATATCCCCAGTCTATCCAATCTCTCCCCATAACTAAAACTCTCCAGCCCAGACAACATCCTGGTAAATCTCCTCTGCTCCAGGGAAAATATCCCCAGTCTATCCAATCTCTCCCCATAACTAAAACTCTCCTGCCCAGGGAACATCCCCCTCAATCTCCTCTGCTCCAGGGAAAATATCCCCAGTCTATCCAATCTCTCCTCATAACTAAAACTCTCCAGCCCAGACAACATCCTGGTAAATCTCCTCTGCTCCAGGGAAAATATCCCCAGTCTATCCATTCTCTCCCCATAACTAAAACTCTCCAGCCCAGGGAACATCCCCCTCAATCTCCTCTGCTCCATTGAAAATATCCCCAGTCTATCCAATCTCTCCTCATAACTAAAACTCTCCATCCCAGGGAACATCCTGGTAAATCTCCTCTGCTCCAGGGAAAATATCCCCAGTCTATCCAATCTCTCCCCATAACTAAAACTCTCCAGCCAAGGGAACATCCCCCTCAATCTCCTCTGCTCCAGGGAAAATATCCCCAGTCTATCCAATCTCTCCTCATAAATAAAACTCTCCAGCCCAGACAACATCCTGGTAAATCTCCTCTGCTCCCGGGAAAATATCCCCAGTCTATCCAATCTCTCCCCATAACTAAAAATCTCCAGCCCAGGGAACATCCCCCTCAATCTCCTCTGCTCCAGGGAAAATATCCCCATTCTATGCAATCTCTCCTCATAACTAAAAGTCTCCAGCCCAGGGAACATCCCCCTCAATCTCCTCTGCTCCAGGGAAAATATCCCCAGTCTATCCAATCTCTCCCCAAAACTAAAACTCTCCAGTCCAGGGAACATCCCCCTCAATCTCCTCTGCTCCAGGGAAAATAACCCCAGTCTATCCAATCTCTCCTCATAACTAAAACTCTCCAGCCCAGGGAGCATCCTGGTAAATCTCCTCTGCTCCAGGGAAAATATCCCCAGTCTATCCAATCTCTCCTCATAACTAAAACTCTCCAGCCCAGACAACATCCTGGTAAATCTCCTCTGTTCCAGGGAAAATATCCCCAGTCTATCCAATCTCTCCTCATAACTAAAACTCTCCAGCCCAGACAACATCCTGGTAAATCTCCTCTGCTCCAGGGAAAATATCCCCAGTCTATCCAATCTCTCCTCATAACTAAAACTCTCCAGCCCTGGGAACATCCCCCTCAATCTCCTCTGCTCCAGGGAAAATATCCCCAGTCTATCCAATCTCTCCCCATAACTAAAACTCTCCAGCCCAGGGAACATCCCCCTCAATCTCCTCTGCTCCAGGGAAAATATCCCCAGTCTATCCAATCTCTCCCCATAACTAAAACTCTCCAGCCCAGGGAACATCCTGGTAAATCTCCTCTGCTCCAGGGAAAATATCCCCATTCTATCCAATCTCTCCCCATAACTAAAACTCTCCAGCCCAGGCAACATCCCCCTCAATCTCCTCTGTTCCAGGGAAAATATCCCCAGTCTATCCAATCACTCCCCAAAACTAAAACTCTCTAGACCAGACAACATCCACCTCAATCTCCTCTGCTCCAGGGAAAATATCCCCAGTCTATCCAATCTCTCCTCATAACTAAAACTCTCCAGCCCAGACAACATCCTGGTAAATCTCCTCTGTTCCAGGGAAAATATCCCCAGTTTATCCAATCTCTCCTCATAACTAAAACTCTCCAGCCCAGGGAACATCCTGGTAAATCTCTTCTGCTCCAGGGAAAATATTTTAACATTCCCCCTCAATCTCCTCTGCTCCAGGGAAAATATCCCCAGTCTATCCAATCTCTCCCCCTAAATAAAACTCTCCAGCCCAGGGAAAATCCTGGTAAATCTCCTCTGCACCAGGGAAAATATCCCCAGTCTATCCAATCTCTCCCCATAACTAAAACTCTCCAGCCCAGGGAACATCCCCCTCAATCTCCTCTGCTCCAGGGAAAATATCCCCAGTCTATCCAATCTCTCCCCATAACTAAAACTCTCCAGCCCAGGGAACATCCTGGTAAATCTCCTCTGCTCCAGGGAAAATATCCCCAGTCTATCCAATCTCTCCTCATAACTAAAACTCTCCTGCCCAGACAACATCCTGGTAAATCTCCTCTGCTCCAGGGAAAATATCCCCAGTCTATCCAATCTCTCCCCATAAATAAAACTCTCCAGCCCAGGGAACATCCTGGTAAATCTCCTCTGCTCCAGGGAAAATATCCCCAGTCTATCCAATCTCTCCTCATAACTAAAACTCTCCAGCCCAGGCAACATCCCCCTCAATCTCCTCTGCTCCAGGGAAAATATCCCCAGTCTATCCAATCTCTCCTCATAACTAAAACTCTCCAGCGCAGGGAACATCCTGGTAAATCTCCTCTGCTCCAGGGAAAATATCCCCAGTCTATCCAATCTCTCCCCATAACTAAAACTCTCCAGCCCAGGGAACATCCTGGTAAATCTCCTCTGCTCCAGGGAAAATATCCCCATTCTATCGAATCTCTCCCCATAACTAAAACTCTCCAGCCCAGGCAACATCCCCCTCAATCTCCTCTGTTCCAGGGAAAATATCCCCAGTCTATCCAATCACTCCCCAAAACTAAAACTCTCTAGACCAGACAACATCCACCTCAATCTCCTCTGCTCCAGGGAAAATATCCCCAGTCTATCCAATCTCTCCCCATAACTAAAACTCTCCAGCCCAGGGAACATCCTGGTAAATCTCCTCTGCTCCAGGGAAAATATCCCCAGTCTATCCAATCTCTCCTCATAACTAAAACTCTCCAGCCCAGGGAACATCCCCCTCAATCTCCTCTGCTCCAGGGAAAATATCCCCAGTCTATCCAATCTCTCCCCATAACTAAAACTCTCCAGCCCAGGGAACATCCTGGTAAATCCCCTCTGCTCCAGGGAAAATATCCCCAGTCTATCCAATCCCTCCCCATAACTAAAACTCTCCAGCCCAGACAACATCCCCCTCAATCTCCTCTGCTCCAGGGAAAATATCCCCAGTCTATCCAATCTCTCCTCATAACTAAAACTCTCCAGCCCAGGGAACATCCTGGTAAATCTCCTCTGCTCCAGGGAAAATATCCCCAGTCTATCCAATCTCTCCCCATAACTAAAACTCTCCAGCCCAGGGAACATCCCCCTCAATCTCCTCTGCTCCAGGGAAAATATCCCCAGTCTATCCAATCTCTCCCCATAACTAAAACTCTCCAGCCCAGGCAACATCCCCCTCAATCTCCTCTGTTCCAGGGAAAATATCCCCAGTCTATCCAATCACTCCCCAAAACTAAAACTCTCTAGACCAGACAACATCCACCTCAATCTCCTCTGCTCCAGGGAAAATATCCCCAGTCTATCCAATCTCTCCCCATAACTAAAACTCTCCAGCCCAGACAACATCCCCCTCAATCTCCTCTGCTCCAGGGAAAATATCCCCAGTCTATCCAATCTCTCCTCATAACTAAAACTCTCCAGCCCAGACAACATCCTGGTAAATCTCCTCTGTTCCAGGGAAAATATCCCCAGTTTATCCAATCTCTCCTCATAACTAAAACTCTCCAGCCCAGGGAACATCCTGGTAAATCTCTTCTGCTCCAGGGAAAATATTTTAACATTCCCCCTCAATCTCCTCTGCTCCAGGGAAAATATCCCCAGTCTATCCAATCTCTCCCCCTAAATAAAACTCTCCAGCCCAGGGAAAATCCTGGTAAATCTCCTCTGCACCAGGGAAAATATCCCCAGTCTATCCAATCTCTCCCCATAACTAAAACTCTCCAGCCCAGGCAACATCCCCCTCAATCTCCTCTGCTCCAGGGAAAATATCCCCAGTCTATCCAATCGCTCCTCATAACTAAAACTCTCCAGCCCAGGGAACATCCCCCTCAATCTCCTCTGCTCCAGGGAAAATATCCCCAGTCTATCCAATCTCTCCCCATAACTAAAACTCTCCAGCCCAGGGAACATCCTGGTAAATCTCCTCTGCTCCAGGGAAAATATCCCCAGTCTATCCAATCTCTCCTCATAACTAAAACTCTCCTGCCCAGGGAACATCCTGGTAAATCTCCTCTGCTCCAGGGAAAATATCCCCAGTCTAACCAATCTCTCCCCATAAATAAAACTCTCCAGCCCAGGGAACATCCTGGTAAATCTCCTCTGCTCCAGGGAAAATATCCCCAGTCTATCCAATCTCTCCTCATAACTAAAACTCTCCAGCCCAGGCAACATCCCCCTCAATCTCCTCTGCTCCAGGGAAAATATCCCCAGTCTATCCAATCTCTCCCCATAACTAAAACTCTCCAGCCCAGGGAACATCCTGGTAAATCTCCTCTGCTCCAGGGAAAATATCCCCATTCTATCGAATCTCTCCCCATAACTAAAACTCTCCAGCCCAGGCAACATCCCCCTCAATCTCCTCTGCTCCAGGGAAAATATCCCCAGTCTATCCAATCTCTCCTCATAACTAAAACTCTCCAGCCCAGACAACATCCTGGTAAATCTCCTCTGTTCCAGGGAAAATATCCCCAGTCTATCCAATCACTCCCCAAAACTAAAACTCTCTAGACCAGACAACATCCACCTCAATCCCCTCTGCTCCAGGGAAAATATCCCCAGTCTATCCAATCTCTCCTCATAACTAAAACTCTCCAGCCCAGGGAACATCCCCCTCAATCTCCTCTGCTCCAGGGAAAATATCCCCAGTCTATCCAATCTCTCCCCATAACTAAAACTCTCCAGCCCAGGGAACATCCTGGTAAATCCCCTCTGCTCCAGGGAAAATATCCCCAGTCTATCCAATCCCTCCCCATAACTAAAACTCTCCAGCCCAGACAACATCCCCCTCAATCTCCTCTGCTCCAGGGAAAATATCCCCAGTCTATCCAATCTCTCCTCATAACTAAAACTCTCCAGCCCAGGGAACATCCTGGTAAATCTCCTCTGCTCCAGGGAAAATATCCCCAGTTTATCCAATCTCTCCTCATAACTAAAACTCTCCAGCCCAGGGAACATCCTGGTAAATCTCTTCTGCTCCAGGGAAAATATTTTAACATTCCCCCTCAATCTCCTCTGCTCCAGGGAAAATATCCCCAGTCTATCCAATCTCTCCTCATAACTAAAACTCTCCAGCCCAGGGACATCCTGGTAAATCTCCTCTGCTCCAGGGAAAATATCCCCAGTCTATCCAATCTCTCCCCATAACTAAAACTCTCCTGCCCAGGGAACGTCCTGGTAAATCTCTTCTGCTCCCGGGAAAATATTTTAACATTCCCCTCAATCTCCTCTGCTCCAGGGAAAATATCCCCAGGAAACATCCTGGTAAATCTCCTCTGCTCCAGGGAAAATATCCCCAGTCGATCCAATCTCTCCATATAATAAAACTCTCCAGCCCAGGGAACATCCTGGTAAATCTCCTCTGCACCAAGGAAAATATCCCCAGTCTATCCAATCTCTCCCCATAACTAAAACTCTCCAGCCCAGGCAACATCCCCCTCAATCTCCTCTGCTCCAGGGAATATATCCCCAGTCTATCCAATCTCTCCCCCTAAATAAAACTCTCCAGCCCAGGGAAAATCCTGGTAAATCTCCTCTGCACCAGGGAAAATATCCCCAGTCTATCCAATCTCTCCCCATAACTAAAACTCTCCAGCCCAGGCAACATCCCCCTCAATCTCCTCTGCTCCAGGGAAAATATCCCCAGGGAACATCCTGGTAAATCTCCTCTGCTCCAGGGAAAATATCCCCAGTCGATCCAATCTCTCCATATAATAAAACTCTCCAGCCCAGGGAACATCCTGGTAAATCTCCTCTGCACCAAGGAAAATATCCCCAGTCTATCCAATCTCTCCCCATAACTAAAACTCTCCAGCCCAGACAACATCCTGGTAAATCTCCTCTGCTCCAGGGAAAATATCCCCAGTCTATCCAATCTCTCTTCATAACTAAAACTCTCCAGCCCAGGTAACATCCTGGTAAATCTCCTCTGTGCCAGGGAAAATATCCCCAGTCTATACAATCTCTCCCCCTAAATAAAACTCTCCAGCCCAGGGAAAATCCTGGTAAATCTCCTCTGCACCAGGGAAAATATCCCCAGTGTATCCAATCTCTCCTCATAACTAAAACTCTCCAGCCCAGGGAACATCCCCCTCAATCTCCTCTGCTCCATGGAAAATATCCCCAGTCTATCCAATCTCTCCTCATAACTAAAACTCTCCACCCCAGGGAACATCCTGGTAAATCTCCTCTGCTCCAGGGAAAATATCCCCAGTCTATCCAATCTCTCCTCATAACTAAAACTCTCCAGCCCAGGGAACATCCTGGTAAATCTCCTCTGCTCCAGGGAAAATATCCCCAGTCTATCCAATCTCTCCCCATAACTAAAACTCTCCAGCCCAGGGAACATCCTGGTAAATCTCCTCTGCTCCAGGGAAAATATCCCCAGTCTATCCAATCTCTCCTCATAACTAAAACTCTCCAGCCCAGGGAACATCCCCCTCAATCTCCTCTGCTCCAGGGAAAATATCCCCTGTCTATCCAATGTCTCCCCATAACTAAAACTCTCCAGCCCAGACAACATTCCCCTCAATCTCCTCTGCTCCAGGGAAAATATCCCCAGTCGATCCAATCTCTCCCCATAACTAAAACTCTCCAGCGCAGGAAACATCCTGGTAAATCTCATCTGCTCCAGGGAAAATATCCCCAGTCTATCCAATCTTTCCCCATATCTAAAACTCTCCAGCCCAGGGAAAATCCTGGTAAATCTCCTCTGCTCCAGGGAAAATATCCGCAGTCCATCCAATCTCTCCCCATAACTAAAACTCTCCAGCCCAGGGAACATCCCCCTCAATCTCCTCTGCTCCAGGGAAAATATCCCCAGTCTATCCAATCTCTCCTCATAACTAAAACTCTCCAGCCCAGGGAACATCCCCCTCAATCTCCTCTGCTCCAGGGAAAATATCCGCAGTCTATCCAATCTCTCCCCATAACTAAAACTCTCCAGCCCAGGGAACATCCTGGTAAATCTCCTCTGCTCCAGGGAAAATATCCCCAGTCTATCCAATCTCTCCTCATAACTAAAACTCCTCAGCCGAGGGAACATCCTGGTAAATCTCCTCTGCTCCAGGGAAAATATCCCCAGTCTATCCAATCTCTCCTCATAACTAAAACTCTCCAGCCCAGGGAACATCCTGGTAAATCTCTTCTGCTCCAGGGAAAATATTTTAACATTCCCCCTCAATCTCCTCTGCTCCAGGGAAAATATCCCCAGTCTATCCAATCTCTCCACATAACTAAAACTCTCCAGCCCAGGGAACGTCCTGGTAAATCTCTTCTGCTCCCGGGAAAATATTTTAACATTCCCCTCAATCTCCTCTGCTCCAGGGAAAATATCCCCAGGAAACATCCTGGTAAATCTCCTCTGCTCCAGGGAAAATATCCCCAGTCGATCCAATCTCTCCATATAATAAAACTCTCCAGCCCAGGGAACATCCTGGTAAATCTCCTCTGCACCAAGGAAAATATCCCCAGTCTATCCAATCTCTCCCCATAACTAAAACTCTCCAGCCCAGGCAACATCCCCCTCAATCTCCTCTGCTCCAGGGAATATATCCCCAGTCTATCCAATCTCTCCCCCTAAATAAAACTCTCCAGCCCAGGGAAAATCCTGGTAAATCTCCTCTGCACCAGGGAAAATATCCCCAGTCTATCCAATCTCTCCCCATAACTAAAACTCTCCAGCCCAGGCAACATCCCCCTCAATCTCCTCTGCTCCAGGGAAAATATCCCCAGGGAACATCCTGGTAAATCTCCTCTGCTCCAGGGAAAATATCCCCAGTCGATCCAATCTCTCCCCATAACTAAAACTCTCCAGCCCAGGGAACATCCTGGTAAATCTCCTCTGCACCAAGGAAAATATCCCCAGTCTATCCAATCTCTCCCCATAACTAAAACTCTCCAGCCCAGACAACATCCTGGTAAATCTCCTCTGCTCCAGGGAAAATATCCCCAGTCTATCCAATCTCTCTTCATAACTAAAACTCTCCAGCCCAGGTAACATCCTGGTAAATCTCCTCTGTGCCAGGGAAAATATCCCCAGTCTATCCAATCTCTCCTCATAACTAAAACTCTCCAGCCCAGGTAACATCCTGGTAAATCTCCTCTGTGCCAGGGAAAATATCCCCAGTCTATCCAATCTCTCCCCATAACTAAAACTCTCCAGCCCAGACAACATCCTGGTAAATCTCCTCTGCTCCAGGGAAAATATCCCCAGTCTATCCAATCTCTCTTCATAACTAAAACTCTCCAGCCCAGGTAACATCCTGGTAAATCTCCTCTGTGCCAGGGAAAATATCCCCAGTCTATCCAATCTCTCCTCATAACTAAAACTCTCCAGCCCAGGGAACATCCTGGTAAATCTCCTCTGCTCCAGGGAAAATATCCCCAGTCTATCCAATCTCTCCCCATAACTAAAACTCTCCAGCCCAGGGAAAATCCTGGTAAATCTCCTCTGCACCAGGGAAAATATCCCCAGTGTATCCAATCTCTCCTCATAACTAAAACTCTCCAGCCCAGGGAACATCCCCCTCAATCTCCTCTGCTCCATGGAAAATATCCCCAGTCTATCCAATCTCTCCTCATAACTAAAACTCTCCACCCCAGGGAACATCCTGGTAAATCTCCTCTGCTCCAGGGAAAATATCCCCAGTCTATCCAATCTCTCCTCATAACTAAAACTCTCCAGCCCAGGGAACATCCTGGTAAATCTCCTCTGCTCCAGGGAAAATATCCCCAGTCTATCCAATCTCTCCCCATAACTAAAACTCTCCAGCCCAGGGAACATCCTGGTAAATCTCCTCTGCTCCAGGGAAAATATCCCCAGTCTATCCAATCTCTCCTCATAACTAAAACTCTCCAGCCCAGGGAACATCCCCCTCAATCTCCTCTGCTCCAGGGAAAATATCCCCTGTCTATCCAATGTCTCCCCATAACTAAAACTCTCCAGCCCAGACAACATTCCCCTCAATCTCCTCTGCTCCAGGGAAAATATCCCCAGTCGATCCAATCTCTCCCCATAACTAAAACTCTCCAGCGCAGGAAACATCCTGGTAAATCTCATCTGCTCCAGGGAAAATATCCCCAGTCTATCCAATCTTTCCCCATATCTAAAACTCTCCAGCCCAGGGAAAATCCTGGTAAATCTCCTCTGCTCCAGGGAAAATATCCGCAGTCCATCCAATCTCTCCCCATAACTAAAACTCTCCAGCCCAGGGAACATCCCCCTCAATCTCCTCTGCTCCAGGGAAAATATCCCCAGTCTATCCAATCTCTCCTCATAACTAAAACTCTCCAGCCCAGGGAACATCCCCCTCAATCTCCTCTGCTCCAGGGAAAATATCCGCAGTCTATCCAATCTCTCCCCATAACTAAAACTCTCCAGCCGAGGGAACATCCTGGTAAATCTCCTCTGCTCCAGGGAAAATATCCCCAGTCTATCCAATCTCTCCTCATAACTAAAACTCTCCAGCCCTGGGAACATCCCCCTCAATCTCCTCTGCTCCAGGGAAAATATCCCCAGTCTATCCAATCTCTCCATATAATAAAACTCTCCAGCCCAGACAACATCCTGGTAAATCTCCTCTGCTCCAGGGAAAATATCCCCAGTCTATCCAATCTCTCCCCATAACTAAAACTCTCCAGCCCAGGGAACATCCCCCTCAATCTCCTCTGCTCCAGGGAAAATATCCCCAGTCTTTCCAATCTCTCCTCATAACTAAAACTCTCCAGCCCAGGGAACATCCCCCTCAATCTCCTCTGCTCCAGGGAAAATATCCCCAGTCTTTCCAATCTCTCCTCATAACTAAAACTCTCCAGCCCAGGGAACATCCCCCTCAATCTCCTCTGCTCCAGGGAAAATATCCCCAGTCTATCCAATCTCTCCCCATAACTAAAACTCTCCAGCCCAGGGAACATCCTGGTAAATCTCCTCTGCTCCAGGGAAAATATCCCCAGTCTATCCAATCTCTCCTCATAACTAAAACTCCTCAGCCGAGGGAACATCCTGGTAAATCTCCTCTGCTCCAGGGAAAATATCCCCAGTCTATCCAATCTCTCCCCATAACTAAAACTCTCCAGCCCAGACAACATCCTGGTAAATCTCCTCTGCTCCAGGGAAAATATCCCAGGTCTATCCAATCTCTCTCCATAACTAAAACTCCTCAGCCGAGGGAACATCCTGGTAAATCTCCTCTGCTCCAGGGAAAATATCCCCAGTCTATCCAATCTCTCTCCATAACTAAAACTCTCCAGCCCAGTGAACATCCTGGTAAATCTCCTCTGCTCCAGGGAAAATATCCCCAGTCTATCCAATCTCTCCTCATAACTAAAACTCTCCAGCCCAGGGAACATCCTGGTAAATCTCCTCTGCTCCATGGAAAATATCCCCAGTCTATCCATTCTCTCCCCATAACTAAAACTCTCCAGCCCAGGGAACATCCCCCTCAATCTCCTCTGCTCCAGGGAAAATATCCCCAGTCTATCCAATCTCTCCCCATAACTAAAACTCTCCAGCCCAGGGAACATCCTGGTAAATCTCCTCTGCTCCATGGAAAATATCCCCAGTCTATCCAATCTCTCCCCATAACTAAAACTCTCCAGCCCAGACAACATCCCCATCAATCTCCTCTGCTCCAAGGAAAATATCCCCAGTCTATCCAATCTCTCCCCATGACTAAAACTCTCCTGCGCAGGGAACATCATGGTAAATCTCCTCTGCTCCAGGGAAAATATCCCCAGTCTATCCAATCTCTCCTCATAACTAAAACGCTCCAGCTCACGGAACATCCCCCTCAATCTCCTCTGCTCCAGGGAAAATATCCCCAGTCTATCCAATCTCTCCCCATGACTAAAACTCTCCTGCGCAGGGAACATCATGGTAAATCTCCTCTGCCTCAGGGAAAATATCCCCAGTCAATCCAATCTCTCCCCATAACTAAAACTCTCCAGCCCAGGGAACATCCCCCTCAATCTCCTCTGCTCCAGGGAAAATATCCCCAGTCTATCCAATCTCTCCTCATAACTAAAACTCTCCAGCCCAGGGAACATCCCCCTCAATCCCCTCTGATCCCGGGAAAATATCCCCAGTCTGTCCAATCTCTCCCCATAACTAAAACTCTCCAGCCCAGGGAACATCCCCCTCAATCTCCTCTGCTCCAGGGAAAATATCCCCAGTCTATCCAATCTCTCCCCATGACTAAAACTCTCCAGCCCAGGGAACATCCTGGTAAATCTCCTCTGCTCCAGGGAAAATATCCCCAGTCTATCCAATCTCTCCTCATAACTAAAACTCTCCAGCCCAGGGAACATCCCCCTCAATCTCCTCTGCTCCAGGGAAAATATCCCCAGTCTATCCAATCTCTCCTCATAACTAAAACTCTCCAGCCCAGGGAACATCCTGGTAAATCTCCTCTGCTCCAGGGAAAATATCCCCAGTCTATCCAATCTCTCCTCATAACTAAAACTCTCCAGCCCAGACAACATCCCCATCAATCTCCTCTGCTCCAAGGAAAATATCCCCAGTCTATCCAATCTCTCCCCATGACTAAAACTCTCCTGCGCAGGGAACATCATGGTAAATCTCCTCTGCTCCAGGGAAAATATCCCCAGTCTATCCAATCTCTCCTCATAACTAAAACTCTCCAGCCCAGGGAACATCCTGGTAAATCTCCTCTGCTCCAGGGAAACTATCCCCAGTCTATCCAATCTCTCCCCATAACTAAAACTCTCCAGCCCAGGGAACATCCCCCTCAATCTCCTCTGCTCCAGGGAAAATATCCCCAGTCTATCCAATCTCTCCTCATAACTAAAACTCTCCAGCCCAGGGAACATCCTGGTAAATCTCCTCTGCTCCAGGGAAAATATCCCCAGTCTATCCAATCTCTCCTCATAAGTAAAACTCTCCAGCCCAGGGAACATCCCCCTCAATCTCCTCTGCTCCAGGGAAAATATCCCCAGTCTATCCAATCTCTCCTCATAACTAAAACTCTCCAGCCCAGGGAACATCCTGGTAAATCTCCTCTGCTCCAGGGAAAATATCCCCAGTCTATCCAATCTCTCCCCATAACTAAAACTCTCCTGCCCAGGGAACATCCTGGTAAATCTCCTCTGCTCCAGGGAAAATATCCCCAGTCTATCCAATCTCTCCCCATAACTAAAACTCTCCAGCCCAGACAACATCCCCCTCAATCTCCTCTGCTCCAGGGAAAATATCCCCAGTCTATCCAATCTCTCCTCATAACTAAAACTCTCCAGCCCAGTGAACATCCCCCTCAATCTCCTCTGCTCCAGGGAAAATATCCCCAGTCTATCCAGTCTCTCCCCATAACTAAAACTCTCCAGCCCAGGGAACATCCTGTTAAATCTCCTCTGCTCCAGGGAAAATATCCACTGTCTATCCAATCTCTCTTCATAACTAAAACTCTCCAGCCCAGGGAACATCCCCCTCAATCTCCTCTGCTCCAGGGAAAATATCCCCAGTCTATCCAATCTCTCCTCATAACTAAAACTCTCCAGCCCTGGGAACATCCCCCTCAATCTCCTCTGCTCCAGGGAAAATATCCCCAGTCTATACAATCTCTCCCCATAACTAAAACTCTCCAGCCCAGGCAACATCCTGGTAAATCTCCTCTGCTCCAGGGAAAATATCCCCAATCTATCCAATCTCTCCTCATAACTAAAACTCTCCAGCCCAGACAACATCCTGGTAAATCTCCTCTGCTCCAGGGAAAATATCCCCAGTCTATCCAATCTCTCTCCATAACTAAAACTCCTCAGCCGAGGGAGCATCCTGGTAAATCTCCTCTGCTCCAGGGAAAATATCCCCAGTCTATCCAATCTCTCCCCATAACTAAAACTCTCCAGCCCAGGGAACATCCTGGTAAATCTCCTCTGCTCCAGGGAAAATATCCCCAGTCTATCCAATCTCTCTCCATAACTAAAACTCTCCAGCCCAGTGAACATCCTGGTAAATCTCCTCTGCTCCAGGGAAAATATCCCCAGTCTATCCAATCTCTCCTCATAACTAAAACTCTCCAGCCCTGGGAACATCCCCCTCAATCTCCTCTGCCCCAGGGAAAATATCCCCAGTCTATCCAATCTCTCCTCATAACTAAAACTCTCCAGCCCAGACAACATCCTGGTAAATCTCCTCTGCTCCTGGGAAAATATCCCCAGTCTATCCAATCTCTCCTCATAACTAAAACTCTCCAGCCCAGGGACATCCTGGTAAATCTCCTCTGTTCCAGGGAAAATATCCCCAGTCTATCCAATCTCTCCCCATAACTAAAACTCTCCAGCCCTGGGAACATCCCCCTCAATCTCCTCTGCCCCAGGGAAAATATCCCCAGTCTATCCAATCTCTCCTCATAACTAAAACTCTCCAGCCCAGGGAACATCCTGGTAAATCTCCTCTGCTCCAGGGAAAATATCCCCAGTCTATCCAATCTCTCCTCATAAGTAAAACTCTCCAGCCCAGGGAACATCCCCTTCAATCTCCTCTGCTCCAGGGAAAATATCCCCAGTCTATCCAATCTCTCCTCATAACTAAAACTCTCCAGCCCAGGGAACATCCTGGTAAATCTCCTCTGCTCCAGGGAAAATATCCCCAGTCTATCCAATCTCTCCCCATAACTAAAACTCTCCTGCCCAGGGAACATCCTGGTAAATCTCCTCTGCTCCAGGGAAAATATCCCCAGTCTATCCAATCTCTCCCCATAACTAAAACTCTCCAGCCCAGACAACATCCCCCTCAATCTCCTCTGCTCCAGGGAAAATATCCCCAGTCTATCCAATCTCTCCTCATAACTAAAACTCTCCAGCCCAGTGAACATCCCCCTCAATCTCCTCTGCTCCAGGGAAAATATCCCCAGTCTATCCAGTCTCTCCCCATAACTAAAACTCTCCAGCCCAGGGAACATCCTGTTAAATCTCCTCTGCTCCAGGGAAAATATCCACTGTCTATCCAATCTCTCTTCATAACTAAAACTCTCCAGCCCAGGGAACATCCCCCTCAATCTCCTCTGCTCCAGGGAAAATATCCCCAGTCTATCCAATCTCTCCTCATAACTAAAACTCTCCAGCCCTGGGAACATCCCCCTCAATCTCCTCTGCTCCAGGGAAAATATCCCCAGTCTATACAATCTCTCCCCATAACTAAAACTCTCCAGCCCAGGCAACATCCTGGTAAATCTCCTCTGCTCCAGGGAAAATATCCCCAATCTATCCAATCTCTCCTCATAACTAAAACTCTCCAGCCCAGACAACATCCTGGTAAATCTCCTCTGCTCCAGGGAAAATATCCCCAGTCTATCCAATCTCTCTCCATAACTAAAACTCCTCAGCCGAGGGAGCATCCTGGTAAATCTCCTCTGCTCCAGGGAAAATATCCCCAGTCTATCCAATCTCTCCCCATAACTAAAACTCTCCAGCCCAGGGAACATCCTGGTAAATCTCCTCTGCTCCAGGGAAAATATCCCCAGTCTATCCAATCTCTCTCCATAACTAAAACTCTCCAGCCCAGTGAACATCCTGGTAAATCTCCTCTGCTCCAGGGAAAATATCCCCAGTCTATCCAATCTCTCCTCATAACTAAAACTCTCCAGCCCTGGGAACATCCCCCTCAATCTCCTCTGCCCCAGGGAAAATATCCCCAGTCTATCCAATCTCTCCTCATAACTAAAACTCTCCAGCCCAGACAACATCCTGGTAAATCTCCTCTGCTCCTGGGAAAATATCCCCAGTCTATCCAATCTCTCCTCATAACTAAAACTCTCCAGCCCAGACAACATCCTGGTAAATCTCCTCTGCTCTCTCTCTACTGCAATCACATCCTTCCTATAATGCGGATTCCAGAACTGCACACAATACTCTAGCTGTTGCCTAACCAGCTTTTTATACAGTTCCAACATAACCTCCCTGCTCTTATATTCTATGCTTTGGCTAATAAAGGCAAGTATCCCCTGTGCCTTCTTAACCCCTTGATTTACCTGTCCTGCTACCTTAAGGGACCGGTGGATGTGTACACCAGGGTCCCTGTGATCCTCGGTACTTCCCTTTTTTCCCAAAATGCATCACCTCACACTCCTCAGGATTAAACTCAAATTGCCACTGCTCTGCCCATCTGACCAGCCCGTCTATCTCCTCCTGTAATCTCAGGCTATCCTCCTCACTATTTACCACCCCACCCATTTTTTGTGTCACCTGCAAACTTACTGCTCATAGCTCCTATATCCACGTCTGAATCATTAAACAGCAAGAGTCCCAGCACTGATCCCTGTGGTACACCATTAATCACAGGCTTCCAATCACAAAAAACACCCCTCGTCCATCACCCTCTGCCTCCTGTCACTGAGCCAATTCTGGATCCAATTTGCCAAATTTCCCTGGATCGCATGGGCTCTTGCCCTCTTGACCAGTCTCCCCTGTGGGACATTGTCGAAAGCCTTGCTGAAGTCCATGTAGACTACATCAACTGCACTACCCTCGTCTACACAACTAGTCACCTCCACTCAGAATTCAACCATGTTTGTTAGACGTGATCTCCTGACAAAACCTCGCTGACTATCCCGGATTAATCCCTGTCTCTCCAAGGGGAGATTAATCCTGCCCCTCAGGGAGTTTTCCAATAGTTACCCTACCATTGGTGTTCGACTCAATGACCTGTAATGACCTGGTTTTATCCCATCAACTGCTGCTGAATAATGGCACTGCCTCCAGTCCTCTCTGTGGACAAGAGAGGGTTTAATAATTAGTGTCCGAGCCCTTGCAATCTCCTCCTTCACCTCACACAGCAGCCTTGGGGTACATCTCATCCGGGCCTGGGGGTTTGTCCGGTTTCAAACCCTCTTCAACCCCTAACAGCTCCTCCCTTTCGATGTTCGTTTGTTCCAGTGTATCACAGCAACCCCCCCCAACTCCCTGATTTCTACACCTCCATCGTCCTTCTCCATAATGAACACGGATGAAAAGGAATCACTTTAAACCTCACCTGTGGCCTCCGACTCCACGCACAGATAGCCACTTTGGTCCCGAATGGGGCCTACTCTTTCCCTGCTTATCCTCAGGCCCTTAATGTATTTATAAAATGTCTTGCGATTTTCCTTTATCTTGCCCCCCCCAGTGTTATTTCATGCTCCCTCTTCACTCTCCTCATGACTTTTTTAAGTACCTGCCACACTTCCTATACCCCTCTAGGGATTGCGCTGTTTTCAGTCCCCTGTATCTGCCGTAGGCCTCCTTTTTATCCTGATCCAATCCTCTATTTCCCTTGGCTTTCCTGGACATATTGGTCCTACCCTTCACCTTTTCGGGAATATGTTGGGCCTGATCTCTCACTATTTTCTTTTTGAATGACTCCCACTGCTCTGATGGAGACGTTCCTACAAGTAGCAGGTCCCAGTCCACATTGTCCAGATCCTGTCTTATATTGGAATCGGCCTTCCCCCAATTCAGGACCTTCATTTCCAGCCCATCTTAGTCCGTTCTCATATCTACCTTAAATCTTACTGAGTTATGGTCACTATCCCCGAGATGCTCCCCCACTGATACTTCTAACACTTGCCGGACTTCATTCCCTAAGATTAGGCCCAGCCACTGCCCCCTTTCTGCATGTTGGCTCCAACATATCCCCTGGATGAATTATCAGAACTCCGCTCCCAGTGACCATTCACACGAAGACTATTTGAGTTAACTTTAGAAAGCGTTCCCAGTAACAGGAGGTTCGGGGAGCAGAGGGACACAGGTTGAAGGGAATAGGGAAGAGAATCAGAGGGGGAGAGGAAGCGAATTGTTAGTCACCCAGCGAGTGGTCATTTGGAAGACGCTGCCTGAAAGGGCGGGGGAAGCAGGTTCAGGAGGGACCCTCGAAAGGGGTAATTGGAGGAACAACTTGAAGGGGGTAAAATTGACAGGGAAATAGAGGGAAGGAGCGTGGGATTGGATGGAGTGAGTACAGGATCGATGGGCTGAATGGACTCCTCCTGTGCATGACCATGCTATGATTCCACGTTAGGATCGATGATAATGCAGAGGATGATATGGTGGATAAAGGATCAAACACCAAACAGGCACCCAACAGGATTACAAATGTGCATCGGCACAAAGACTAACTGAACAGGGAGCGCACAGGAGGAGGCCATGCAGGCAGTCATCTCGCTGCTGCTCCAGGGAAAGGGAATTTACACCTCGTTCAAACCTCCCACCATTTCCATGTCACACTACACAGTCCTCAGTTCAAATCATCGAATTCCCTCACCAATGCATGGACTAAATCTGTCTCCCCCCAGACTCTCACACCATGCGTTCCACATCCTAACCACTCGATTGACCCTGTCTCCCCCACACTCTCAGACAGTGCGTTCCACATCCTAACCACTCGATTGACCCTGTCTCCCCCACACTCTCACACCATGCGTTCCAGACCCTAACCACTCGATTGACCCTGTCTCCCCCACACTCTCAGACAGTGCGTTCCACATCCTAACCACTCGATTGACCCTGTCTCCCCCACACTCTCACACCATGCGTTCCAGATCCTAACCACTCGATTGACCCTGTCTCCCCCACACTCTCACACCATGCGTTCCAGACCCTAACCACTCGATTGACCCTGTCTCCCCCACACTCTCAGACAGTGCGTTCCAGACCCTAACCACTCGATTGACCCTGTCTCCCCCATACTCTCAGACAGTGCGTTCCAGATCCTAACCACTCGATTGACCCAGTCTCCCCTACACTCTCAGACAGTGCGTTCCAGACCCTAACCACTCGATTGACCCTGTCTCCCCCACACTCTCAGACAGAGCGTTCCAGACCCTAACCACTTGATTGACCCTGTCTCCCCCACACTCTCAGACAGTGCGTTCCAGACCCTAACCACTCGATTGACCCTGTCTCCCCTACACTCTCAGACAGTGCGTTCCAGATCCTAACCCCTCGATTGACCCTGTCTCCCCCACACTCTCAGACAAGTGCGTTCCAGATCCTAACCACTAGATTGACCCTGTCTCCACCACACTCTCATACAGTGCGTTCCAGATCCTAACCACTCGATTGACCCTGTCTCCCCCACACTCTCAGACAGTGCGTTCCAGATCCTAACCACTCGATTGACCCTGTCTCCCCCACACTCTCAGACAGTGCGTTCCAGATCCTAACCACTCGATTGACACTGTCTCCCCCACACTCTCAGGGCGTTCTAGACCCTAACCACTCGATTGACCCTGTCTCCCCCACACTCTCAGACAGTGCGTTCCAGACACTAACCACTCGATTGACCCTGTCTCCCCCACACTCTCAGACAGTGTGTTCCAGATCCTAACCACTCGATTGACCCTGTCTCCCCCACACTCTCAGACAGTGCGTTCCAGATCCTAACCACTAGATTGACCCTGTCTCCACCACACTCTCATACAGTGCGTTCCAGATCCTAACCACTCGATTGACCCTGTCTCCCCCACACTCTCAGACAGTGCGTTCCAGATCCTAACCACTCGATTGACACTGTCTCCCCCACACTCTCAGGGCGTTCTAGACCCTAACCACTCGATTGACCCTGTCTCCCCCACACTCTCAGACAGTTCGTTCCAGATCCTAACCATTCGATTGACCCTGTCTCCCCCACACTCTCAGACAGTGCGTTCCAGACCCTAACCACTCGATTGACCCTGTCTCCCCCACACTCTCAGACAGTGTGTTCCAGACTCTAACCACTCGATTGACCCTGTCTCCCCCACACTCTCAGACAGTGTGTTCCAGACCCTAACCACTCGATTGACCCTGTCTCCCCCACACTCTCAGACAGTGCGTTCCTGACCCTAACCACTCGATTGACCCTGTCTCCCCCACACTCTCAGACAGTGCGTTCCTGACCCTAACCACTCGATTGACCCTGTCTCCCCCACACTCTCAGACAGTGCGTTCCAGATCCTAACCACTCGATTGACCCTGTCTCCACCACACTCTCAGACAGTGCGTTCCAGATCCTAATTACTCGATTGACCCTGTCTCCCCCACACTCTCAGACAGTGCGTTCCAGATCCTAACCACTCGATTGACCCTGTCTCCCCCACACTCTTAGACAGTGCGTTCCAGATCCTAACCACTCGATTGACCCTGTCTCCCCCACACTCTCAGACAGTGCGTTCCAGACTCTAACCACTCGATTGACCCTGTCTCCCCCACACTCTCAGACAGTGCGTTCCAGATCCTAACCACTCGATTGACCCTGTCTCCCCCACACTCTCAGACAGTGCGTTCCAGACCCAAACCACTCGATTGACCCTGTCTCCCCCACACTCTCAGACAGTGCGTTCCAGACCCTAACCACTCGATTGACCCTGTCTCCCCCACACTCTCAGACAGTGCGTTCCAGACCCTAACCACTCGATTGACCCTCTCTCCCCCACACTCTCAGACAGTGCGTTCCAGACCCTAACCACTCGATTGACCCTGTCTCCCCCACACTCTCAGACAGTGCGTTCCAGACCCTAACCACTCGATTGACCCTGTCTCCCCCACACTCTCAGACAGATACAAAGCACTCCTCGGTGGTGAGGTTGATGGGGATGAGGGTGAGGGGGTCCTCGGTGGTGATGGTGATGGGGATGAGGATGAGGGGATCCTCGGTGGTGAGGGGGCTGAGGGTGAGGGGGTCCTCGGTGGTGAGGGGGCTGAGGGTGTGGGGTCCTCGGTGGTGTTGAGGGTGATGGTGAGGGGATCCTCGGTCATGAGGGTGATGGGGATGAGGGTAAGGGGGCCCTCGGTTGTGAGGTTGAGGGTCATGAAGGGAGGGGGTCCTCGGAGGTGAGAGTGTTGGGGATGAAGGTGAGGGTGAGGGGGTCCTCGGTCGTGATGGGGATGAGGGTGAGCGATTCCTCGGTGGTGAGGGTGATGGAGGTGGGGGTGGGAGGGTCACGGTGGTGAGGGTGAGTGGGTCCTCGGAGGTGAAGGTCATCGGGATGAGGGTGAGGGGGTCCACGGTGGTGAGGGTGATGGGGATGAGGATGAGGGGGTCCACGGTGGTGAGGGTGATGGGGATGAGGGTGAGGGGGTCCTCGGTGTTGAGGGTGAGGGGGATGAGGGTGAGGGTGAGGGGGTCCTCGGTGGTGAGGGTGATTGGGATGAGGGTGAGGGGGTCCTCGGTGGTGAGGGTGAGGGGGCTGAGGGTGAGGGGGTCCTCAGTGGTGATGGTGAGGGGGATGAGGGTGAGGGTGAGGGGGTCCTTGGTGGTGAGGGTGATGGAGATGAGGGTGGGGGGTCCTCGGTGGTGAGGGTGATGAGGGTGAGGGTGAGAGGGTACTCAGTGGTGAGGGTGATTGGGATGAGGGTGAGGGGGTCCTCGGTGGTGAGGGTGAGGGGGATGAGGGTGAGGGGGTCCTCAGTGGTGAGGGTGATTGGGATGAGGGTGAGAGGATCCTCGGTGGGGAGTGTGATGGGGATGAGGGTGAGGGGGTCCTCGGTGGTGATGGGGATGAGAGTGAGGGTGAGGGGTCCTCGGTGGCGATGGGGATGAGGGTGAGGGGGTCCTCAGTGGTGAGGGTGAGGGGGATGAGGGTGAGGGTTAAGGGGTCCTCAGTGGTGAGGGTGAGGGGGATGAGGGTGAGGGGGTCCTCAGTGGTGAGGGTGATTGGGATGAGGGTGAGAGGGTCCTCGGTGGGGAGTGTGATGGGGATGAGGGTGAGGGGGTCCTCAGTGGTGAGGGTGAGGGGGATGAGGGTGAGGGTTAAGGGGTCCTCAGTGGTGAGGGTGATGAGGTGAGGGTGAGGCATCCTTGGTGGTTAAGGTGATGTGCGTGAGGGTGAGGGTGTCCTCAGTGGTGAGGGTGATTGGGATGAGGGTGAGAGGGTCCTCGGTGGGGAGTGTGATGGGGATGAGGGTGAGGGTGTCCTCGGTGGTGAGGGTGATGGGGATCAGGGTGAGGGTGAGGGTGTCCTCGGTGGTGAGGGAGATTGGGATGAGGGTGAGGGGGTCGTCGGTGGTGAGAGTGTTGGGGATGAAGGTGAGGGGTCCTTGGTGGTGATGGGGTTGAGGGTGAGGGCGATGAGGGTGAGGGTGAGGGTGTCCTCGGTGGTGAGCGTGATGGGGATGAGGGTGAGGGGTTCCTCTGTGGTGAGGGTGATGAGGTGTGGGTGAGGGGGTCCTTAGTTGTGAGGGTGATGGGGATGAGGGTGAGTGGGTCCTTGGTGGTGAGGTTGATGGGGATGAGGGTGAGGGGGTCCTCGGTGGTGAGGGTGATGGGGATGAGGGTGAGTGGGTCCTTGGTGGTGAGTGTGATGGGGGTGAGGGTGAGGGGGTCCTCGGTGGTGAGGGTGATGGGGATGAGGGTGGGGGTCCTCGGTGGTGAGGGTGATGAGGGTGAGGGTGAGGGGGTCCTCGGTGGTGAGGGTGAGGGGGATGAGGGTGAGATGAGGGGGTCCTCGGTGGTGAGGGTGTTTGGGATGAGGGTGAGGGGGTCCTCGGTGGTGAGGGTGATGGGGATGAGGGTGGGGGTCCTCGGTGGTGAGGGTGATGAGGGTGAGTGTGAGAGGGTCCTTGGTGGAGATGGGGATGAGGGTGAGGGGGTCCTCGGTAGTGAGGGTGATGAGGGTGAGGGGATGAGGGTGAAGGTGATGGGGATGAAGGTGTGGGGTTCCTCGGTGGGGAGGGTGAGGGTTGTGAGGGTGATGGGAATGAGGGTGATGGGGTCCCCGGTGGTGACAGGGATGAGGGTGAAGGTGATCTCGGTGGTGAGGGTGATGGGGATGAGGCTGAGGGAGTCCTCGGTGGTGAGATTGAGGGAGATGAGGGTGAGGGTGAGGGGGTCCTCGGTGGTGAGGGTGATGGGAATGAGGGTGAGGGTGTCCTCTGTGGTGAGGGTGATGGGGTTGAGGGTGAGGGTGAGGGGGTTCTCGGAGGTGATGGGGATGAGGGTGAGGGTGATCTCGGTGGTGAGGGTGATGGGGATGAGGGTGAGGGGGTCCTCGGTGGTGAGGGTGATGGGGATGAGGGTGAGGGTGAGGGGGTCCTCGGTGGTGAGGGTGATGGGGATGAGGGTGAGGGTGAGGGGGTCCTCGGTGGAGATGGGGATGAGAGTGAGGGTGTCCTCGCTGGTGAAGGTTAAGGGGATGAGGGTGAGTGTGAGGGGTTCCTCGGTGGTGAGGGTGAAAGGGATGAGGTGAGGGGGTCCTTGGTGGTGATGTGAGGGTGAGGGGTCCTCAGTGGTGAGGTTGATGAGGATGAGGGTGAGGGATCCTCGGTGGTGAGGGTGATGGTGATGAGGATGGGGGCTCCTCGGTGGAGAGGGTGATGGGTTTGAGGGTGAGGGTGAGAGTGAGGGGTCCTCAGTGGTGAGGGTGATGGGGATGAGGGTGAGGGGGACCTCGGTGGTGAGGGTGAGGAAGATGAGGGTGAGGGAGTCCTCGCTGGTGAGGTTGATGAGGGAGAGGGTGAGGGTGTCCTCAGTGGTGAGGGTGATGAGGGTGAGGGTGAGGGGGTCCTCGGTTGTGAGGGTGATGGGGAAGAGGGTGAGTGTGAGGAGGATGAGGGTGATGGGGTCCTCGGTGGTGAGGGTGATGGGGATGAGGTGAGGAGGTCCTCGGTGGTGAGCGTCGTGCGGATGAGGGTGAGGGGGTCCTAGGTGGAGATGGTGAGGGTGATGAGGGCGAGTGTGAGGGGCACTCGGTGGTGAGCATGAGGGGGATGAGGGTGAGGGTAATGAGGGTGAGGGTGCCCTCGGTGGTGAGGGTGATGGGGGTGAGAGTGAGGGTGAGGGGGATCTCGGTTGTGAGGGTGATGGGGATGAGGGTGAGGGGGTCCTCGGTGGTGAGATTGAGGGAGATGAGGGTGAGGGTGAGGGGGTCCTCGGTGGTGAGGGTGTTTGGGATGAGGGTGAGGGGGTCCTCGGTGGTGAGGGTGATGGGGATGAGGGTGGGGGTCCTCGGTGGTGAGGGTGATGAGGGTGAGTGTGAGAGGGTCCTTGGTGGAGATGGGGATGAGGGTGAGGGGGTCCTCGGTAGTGAGGGTGATGAGGGTGAGGGGATGAGGGTGAAGGTGATGGGGATGAAGGTGTGGGGTTCCTCGGTGGGGAGGGTGAGGGTTGTGAGGGTGATGGGAATGAGGGTGATGGGGTCCCCGGTGGTGACAGGGATGAGGGTGAAGGTGATCTCGGTGGTGAGGGTGATGGGGATGAGGCTGAGGGAGTCCTCGGTGGTGAGATTGAGGGAGATGAGGGTGAGGGTGAGGGGGTCCTCGGTGGTGAGGGTGATGGGAATGAGGGTGAGGGTGTCCTCTGTGGTGAGGGTGATGGGGTTGAGGGTGAGGGTGAGGGGGTTCTCGGAGGTGATGGGGATGAGGGTGAGGGTGATCTCGGTGGTGAGGGTGATGGGGATGAGGGTGAGGGGGTCCTCGGTGGTGAGGGTGATGGGGATGAGGGTGAGGGTGAGTGGGTCTTTGGTAGTGAGGGGGATGGGGTGAGGGTGAGTGGGTCCTCGTTGGTGATGGAGATGAGGGTGAGGGGGTCCTCGGTGGTGAGGGTGAGGGGGATGAGGGTGAGGGTGAGGGGGTCCTCAGTGGTGAGGGTGAGGGGGATGATGGTGAGGGGGTCCTCGGTGGTGAGGGTGAGGGGGATGAGGGTGAGGGTGAGGGGGTCCTCAGTGGTGAGGGTGATGAGGTGAGGGTGAGGGTGTCCTCAGTGGTGAGGGTGATGAGGTGAGGGTGAGGGTGTCCTCAGTGGTGAGAGTGATGTGCGTGAAGGTGAGGGAGTCCTCGGTGGTGAGGTTGAGGGGGTCTTCGGTGGTGTTGGAGATGAGGGTGAGGGGGTCCTCGGTGGTGAGGGTGATGGGGATGAGGGTGAGGGGGTCCTCAGTGGTGAGGGTGATGGGGATGAGGGTGAGGGGGTCCTCGGTGGTGAGGGTGATTGGCATGAGGGTGATGGGGCCCTCGGAGGTGAGAGTGTTGGGGATGAAGGTGAGGGGGTCCTTGGTGGAGATGGGGTTGAGGGTGAGGGCGATGAGGGTGAGGGTGAGGGGGTCCTCGGTGGTGAGGGTGATGAGGTGAGGGTGAGGGTGTCCTCAGTGGTGAGAGTGATGTGCGTGAAGGTGTGGGAGTCCTCGGTGGTGAGGGTGATGGGGATGAGGGTGAGGGGGTCCTCGGTGGTGAGGGTGATGAGGTGAGGGTGAGGGGGTCCTTAGTTGTGAGGGTGATGGGGATGAGGGTGAGGGGGCCCTCGGAGGTGAGAGTGTTGGGGATGAAGGTGAGGGGGTCCTTGGTGGAGATGGGGTTGAGGGTGAGGGCGATGAGGGTGAGGGTGAGGGTGTCCTCGGTGGTGAGGGTGATGGGGATGAGGGTGAGGGGGTCCTCGGTGGTGAGGGTGATGAGGTGAGGGTGAGGGGGGTCCTTAGTTGTGAGGGTGATGGGGATGAGGGTGAGTGGGTCCTTGGTGGTGAGTTTGATGGGAATGAGGGTGAGGGGGTCCTCAGTCGTGATGGGGATGAGGGTGAGTGGTTCCTCGGTGGTGAGTGTGATGGAGGTGAGGGTGGGAGGGCCACGGTGGTGAGGGTGAGTGGGTCATCGGTGGTGAAGGTCATCGGTATGGGGGTGAGGGGGTCATCGCAGGTGAGGGTGTTGGGGATTAGGGTGGGGGGGTCCTCAGAGGTGAAGGACATCGTGATGAGGATGAGGGGGTCCTCGGTGATGGGGATGAGTGTGATGGGGTCCTTGGTGGTGAGGGTGATGGAGATGAGGGCGAGGGGGTCCTCATTGGTGAGGGTGAGGGGGATGAGGGAGAGAGGGTCCTCGGTGGTGAGTGTGATGGGGATGAGGGTGAGAGTGAGGGGGTCCTCGGTGGTGAGGGTGATGAGGGTGAGGGGGTCCTCGGTGGTGAGGGTGATGGGATTAGTGTGATGGTGAGGGTGTTCTCGGTGGTGAGGGTGATGGGGATGTGGCTGAGGGAGCCCTCGGTGGTGAGGGTGATGGGGATGTGGCTGAGGGAGCCCTCGGTGGTGAGGGTGATGGGGATGAGGGTGAGCATGATCTCGGTGGTGAGGGTGATGGGGATGTGGCTGAGGGAGCCCTCGGTGGTGAGGGTGATGAGGGTGAGGGTGAGGGTGTCCTCGGTGGTGAGGTGATGGGGATGAGGGTGAGGGGGTCCTCGGTGGTGAGGGTGAAGGGGATGAGGGTGAGGGAGTCCTCGGTGGTGATGGGGTTGAGGCTGAGCGTGAGGGGGTCCTTGTGGTGAGGGTGATGAGGGTGAGGGTGATGGGGTCCTCATTGGTGATGGGGAAGAGGGTGAGGGGGTCCTCGGTGGTGAGGGTGATGAGGGTGAAGTTGATGGGGTCCTCGTTGGTGTTGGGGATGAGGGTGAGGGGGTCCTCATGGTGAGGGCGATGAGGGTGAGGGTGTCCTCGGTGGTGAGGGAAATGCGGATGAGAGTGAGGGTGAGGGGGGCCTCGGTGTTGAGGGTGATGGGGAGGAGGGTGAGGGGGTCCTCGGTGGTGCGATTGAGGGAGATGAGGGTGGTGAGGGTGTCCTCGGTGGTGAGGGTGATGGGGATGAGTGGGAGGGGTCCTCAGTGGTGAGGGTGATGTGATGAGGGTGAGGGTGAGGGTGTCCTCGGTGGTGAGGGTGAGGGGGTGAGGGTGAGGGCTTCCTCGTTGGTGAGGGTGATGGGGATGAGTGGGAGGGGTCCTCAGTGGTGAGGGTGATGTGATGAGGGTGAGGGTGAGGGTGTCCTCGGTGGTGAGGGTGAGGGGGTGAGGGTAAGGGAGTCCTCGGTGGTGAGGGTGATGAGGGTGAGGGTGAGGGGGTCCTCGGATGAAATTTGGATGAAGGTGAGGGGGTCCTCGGTGGTGAGGGTGATGGGGTTGAGGGTGAGGGGGTCCTCGGTCGTGATGGGGATGAGGGTGAGGGTGAGGGGGTCCTCGGTGGTGAGGGTGATGGGGTGAGTGTGGAGGGGAACTCGATGGTGATGGGGATGAGGGTGAGTTTGAGGGGTCCTGGGTGGTGAGGGTGAGTTGGATGAGTGTGAGTGGGTCCTCGGTGGAGATGGGGATGAGGGTGAGGGTGTCCTCGCTGGTGAAGGTTAAGGGGATGAGGGTGAGTGTGAGGGGGTCCTCGGTGGTGAGGGTGAAAGGGATGAGGTGAGGGGGTCCTCGGTGCTGATGAGGGTGAGGGTGAGGGGTTCTCAGTGGTGAGGTTGATGGGGATGAGGTGAGGGGGTCCTCGGTGGTGATGAGGATGAGGGTGAGGGGTCCTCGGTGGTGAGGGTGATGGTGATGAGGGTGAGGGGGTCCTCGGTGGTGAGGGTGATGGCTTTGAGGGTGAGGGGTCCTCGGTGGTGAGGGTGATGAGGGTGAGGGTGTCCTCGGTGGTGAGGCTGATGGGGATGAGGCTGAGGGAGTCCTCGGTGGTGAGGGTGATGAGGGTGAGGGTGAGGGGGTCCTCGGTTGTGAGGGTGATGGGGAAGAGGGTGAGTGTGAGGAGGATGAGGTGAGGGTGCTCTCGGTGGTGAGCGACATGCGGATGAGGGTGAGGGGGTCCTCGGGGGAGATGGTGAGGGTGATTGTGAGGGGCCCTCAGTGGTGAGGGTGAGGGAGATGAGGGTGAGGGTTATGAGGCTGAGGGTGAGGGGTATCTCGGTTGTGAGGGTGATGGGGATGAGTGTGAGGGCCTCCTCGGTGGTGAGATTGAGGGAGATGAGGGTGAGGGTGATAGGGATGAGTGTGAGGTGGATCTCGGTGGTGAGGGTGATGGGAATGAGGGCGAGGGTGTCCTCTGTGGTGAGGGTGATGGGGATGAGGGTGAGGGGGTCCTGGGTGGTGATGGGGATGAGGGTGAGGGGGTCCTGGGTGGTGAGGGTGAAGGGGATGAGGGTGAGGGGGTCCTGGGTGGTGAGGGTGAAGGGGATGAGAGTGAGGGAGTCCTCGGTGGTGATGGGGATGAGGGTGAGGTGGTCCACAGTGGTGATGGGGATTAGGCTGAGGGTGAGGGGGTCCTCGTGGTGAGGGTGATGAGGGTGAGGGTGAGGGGGTCCTCGTTGGTGATGGGGATGGGGGTGTGGGGGTCCTCGGTGGAGAGGGTGAGGGGGATGAGGGTGAGGGGTTCCTCATGATGAGGGTGATGAGGGTGAGGGTGTCCTCGGTGGTGAGGGAAATGCGGATGAGAGTGAGGGTGAGGGGGGCCTCGGTGGTGAGGGTCATGGGGATGAGGGTGAGGGTGAGGGGGTCCTCAGTGGTGAGGGTGATGGGGTGAGTGTGGAGGGGAACTCGATGGTGATGGGGATGAGGGTGAGTTTGAGGGGTTCTGGGTGGTGAGGGTGAGTTGGATGAGTGTGAGTGGGTCCTCGGTGGAGATGGGGATGAGGGTGAGGGTGTCCTCGCTGGTGAAGGTTAAGGGGATGAGGGTGAGTGTGAGGGGTTCCTCGGTGGTGAGGGTGAAAGGGATGAGGTGAGGGGGTCCTCGGTGGTGATGAGGATGAGGGTGAGGGGTCCTTGGTGGTGAGGGTGATGGTGATGAGGGTGAGGGGCTCCTCGGTGGAGAGGGTGATGGGTTTGAGGGTGTGGGTGAGGGTGAGGGGTCCTCGGTGGAGAGGGTGATGGGGATGAGGGTGAGGAGGACCTCGATGGTGAGGGTGAGGAAGATGAGGGTGAGGGTGTCCTCGGTGGTGAGGGTGATGAGGGTCAGGGTGTCCTCGGTGGTGAGGGTGATGGGGATGAGGCTGAGGGAGTCCTCGGTGGTGAGGGTGATGGAGGATGAGGCTGAGGGAGTCCTCGGTGGTGAGGGTGAGGGGGATGAGGGTGAAGGTGATGAGGGTGAGGGTGAGGGTGTCCTCGGTGGTGAGGGGGATGGGGATGAGGGTGAGGGTGAGGGGGATCTCAGTTGTGAGGGTGATGGGGATGAGGGTGAGGGGGTCCTCGGTGGTGAGATTGAGGGAGATGAGGGTGAGGGTGAGGGGGTCCTTGGTGGTGAGGGTGATGGGGATGAGGGTGAGGGGGTTCTCGGTGGTGAGAGTGATGAGGATGAGGGTGAGGGGGTTCTCGGTGGTGATGGGGATGAGGGTGAGGGTGATCTCGGTGGTGAGGGTGTTGGGGATGAGGCTGAGGGAGTCCTCGGTGGTGAGGGTGATGAGGGTGAGTGTGAGGGGGTTCTCGTGGTGAGGGTGATGAGGGTGAGGGTGATGGGGTCCTCATTGGTGATGGGGATGAGGGTGAGGGGGTCCTCAGTGGAGAGGGTGAGGGGGATGAGGGTGAGGGGATCCTCGGTGGAGAGGGTGAGGGGGATGAGGGTGAGGGGTTCCTCATGGTGAGGGTGATGAGGGTGAGGGTGTCCTCGGTGGTGAGGGAAATGCGGGTGAGAGTGAGGGTGAGGGGGCCCTCAGTGTTGAGGGTGATGGGGAGGAGGGTGAGGGGGTCCTCGGTGTTGAGATTGAGGGAGATGAGGGTGAGGGTGAGGTGTCCTCGGTGGTGAGGGTGATGGGGTTGAGGGTGAGGGTGAGGGTGTCCTCGGTGGTGAGGGTGATGGGGTGAGGGTGAGAGCTTCCTCGTTGGTGAGGGTGATGGGGATGAGTGGGAGGGGTCCTCGGTGGTGAGGGTGATGGGATGAGGGTGAGGGTGAGGGTGTCCACGGTGGTGAGGGTGATGGGGATGAGGGTGAGGGTGAGGGGGTCCTCGGTGGTGAGGGTGATGGGGATGAGGGTGAGGGTGAGGGGGTCCTCGGTGGTGAGGGTGATGGGGATGAGGGTGAGGGTGAGGGGGTCCTCGGTGGAGATGGGGATGAGAGTGAGGGTGTCCTCGCTGGTGAAGGTTAAGGGGATGAGGGTGAGTGTGAGGGGTTCCTCGGTGGTGAGGGTGAAAGGGATGAGGTGAGGGGGTCCTTGGTGGTGATGTGAGGGTGAGGGGTCCTCAGTGGTGAGGTTGATGAGGATGAGGGTGAGGGATCCTCGGTGGTGAGGGTGATGGTGATGAGGATGGGGGCTCCTCGGTGGAGAGGGTGATGGGTTTGAGGGTGAGGGTGAGAGTGAGGGGTCCTCAGTGGTGAGGGTGATGGGGATGAGGGTGAGGGGGACCTCGGTGGTGAGGGTGAGGAAGATGAGGGTGAGGGAGTCCTCGCTGGTGAGGTTGATGAGGGAGAGGGTGAGGGTGTCCTCAGTGGTGAGGGTGATGAGGGTGAGGGTGAGGGGGTCCTCGGTTGTGAGGGTGATGGGGAAGAGGGTGAGTGTGAGGAGGATGAGGGTGATGGGGTCCTCGGTGGTGAGGGTGATGGGGATGAGGTGAGGAGGTCCTCGGTGGTGAGCGTCGTGCGGATGAGGGTGAGGGGGTCCTAGGTGGAGATGGTGAGGGTGATGAGGGCGAGTGTGAGGGGCACTCGGTGGTGAGCATGAGGGGGATGAGGGTGAGGGTAATGAGGGTGAGGGTGCCCTCGGTGGTGAGGGTGATGGGGTGAGAGTGAGGGTGAGGGGGATCTCGGTTGTGAGGGTGATGGGGATGAGGGTGAGGGGGTCCTCGGTGGTGAGATTGAGGGAGATGAGGGTGAGGGTGAGGGGGTCCTCAGTGGTGAGGGTGATGGGGTTGAGTGTGAGGGGGTTCTCGGTGGTGAGGGTGATGGGAATGAGGGTGAGGGGGTCCTCGGTGGTGATGGGGATGAGGGTGAGGGGGTCCTCGGTGGTGATGGGGATGAGGGTGAGGGGGTCCTCGGTGGTGATGGGGATGAGGGTGAGGGGGTCCTCGGTGGTGAGGGTGATGGGATGAGGGTGATGGTGAGGGTGTTCTCGGTAGTGAGAGTGATGAGGATGAGGGTGACCGTGTTCTCGGTGGTGATGGTGATGGGGATGAGGCTGAGGGAGTCCTCGGTGGAGAGGGTGATGGGGATGAGTGTGAGGGTGAGGGGGGCCTCGGTGTTGAGGGTGATGGGGAGGAGGGTGAGGGGGTTCTCGGTGGTGAGATTGAGGGAGATGAGGGTGAGGGTGAGTGTGTCCTCGGTGGTGAGGGTGATGGGGTGAGGGTGAGGGTGAGTGTATCCTCGGTGGTGAGGGTGATGGGGTGAGAGTGAGGGGGTCGTCGGTGGTGAGGGTGATGGGGTGAGGGTGAGGGTGAGGGTATCCTCGGTGGTGAGGGTGATGGGGTGAGGGTGAGGGGGTCGTCGGTGGTGAGGGTGAGGGGGTGAGGGTGAGGGGGTGAGGGTGAGGGGTCCTCGGTGGAGAGGGTGATGGGGATGAGGATGAGGGGGTCCTCGGTGGGATGGGGATGAGGGTGAGGGGGTCCTGGTTGGTGAGGGTGCATGGAATGAGGGTGAGGGGGCCCTTGGTGGCGGTGGGGATGAGGGTGAGTTTGTCCTCGGTGGTGAGGGTGATGGGGATGAGGGTGATGCGGTCCTCGGGGATAAGGGTGATGAGGGTGAGGGTGAGGGGGTCCTCGGTGGTGAGGTTGATGGGGATGAGGGCGAGGGAGGTCTCCGTGGTGACGGTGAAGAGTATGAGGGTGAGGGGTTCCTCGGTGGTGATGGGGATGGGGATGAGGGTGTCCTCGGTGGTGAGGGTGATGGCGATGAGGGTGAGGGGGTCCTCGGTGTTGATGGGGATGAGGGTGAGGGTGTCCTCGGTGGTGAGGGTGATGGGGATGATGATGAGGGGGTCCTCGGTGTTGAGGGTGATGGGGATGAGTGTGAGGGGGTGCTCGGTGGTGAGGGTGAGGGCGAGGGGTTCCTCGGTGATGAGGGTGATGGGGATGAGGGTGAGGGGGTACTCGGTGGTGAGTGTGATGGTAATGAGGTTGAGGGTGAGGGGACCTAGGTTGTGAGGGTGATTGGAACGTGGGTGAGTGGGTCCTCGGTGGTGAGGGCGATGGGGATGTGGGTGAGTGGGTCCTCGGTGGTGAGGGTGATGGGGATGACGGTGAGGGGGTCCTCGGTAGTGAGGGTAATGGGGATGAGGGTGAGGGGGACCTCGGTGGTCATGAGGGTGAGGGTGAGTGGTCCTCGGTGGTGAGGGTGATGGGGATGAGGGTGAGGGGGTCCTCGGTAGTGAGGGTAATGGGGATGAGGGTGAGGGAGACCTCGGTGGTCATGAGGGTGAGGGTGAGTGGTCCTCGGTGGTGAGGATGAGGAGCTGAGGGAGAGGGAATCCTCGGTGGTGAGTGTGATGGGGAGGAGGGTGAGGGAGTACTCGGTGGTGAGGCTGATGAGGGTGAGGGTGAGTGGGTCCTTGGTGGTGAGGGTGATGGGGAGGAGGGTGAGGGTGTCCTCGGTGGTGAGGGTGATGAGTGTGAGGGTGAGGGGGCCCTCGGTGCTGAGGATGATGGGGATGAGGGTGAGGGGGTTTCATTGCTGAGGGTGATGGGGATGAGGGTGAGGGTGTCCTCGATGGGAATGGGATGAGGGTGAGGGTGTCCTCGGTAGGATGGGGGTGAGGGTGAGGGTGTCCTCGGTGGGATGTGAATGAGGCTGAGGGGGTTCGTTAGTGCTGAGGGTGAGGGTGAGGGGGACCTCGGTGATGAGTGTGATGAGGGTGAGGGTGAAGGGGTCCTCGGTGATGAGGGTGATGGGGATGAGGGTAAGGGGGTCCTCGGTGGTGAGGGTGATGGGGATGAGTGTGAGGGGGTCCTCGGTGGTGATGGGGATGAGTGTGAGGGGGTCCTCGGTGGTGAGGGTGATGAGGATGAAGGTAATGGGGTCCTCGTTGGTGATGGGGATGAGGTTGAGGGAGTCCTCGGTGGTGAGGGAAATGTGGATGAGAGTGAGGGTGAGGGGGGCCTCGGTGTTGAGGGTGATGGGGAGGAGGGTGAGGGGGTTCTCGGTGGTGAGATTGAGGGAGATGAGGGTGAGGGTGAGGGTGTCCTCGGTGGTGAGGGTGATGGGGTGAGGGTGAGGGGGTCGTCGGTGGTGAGGGTGAGGGGGTGAGGGTGAGGGAGTCCTCGGTGGTGATGAGGGTGAGGGTGAAGGGTTCTTCGGTGGTGAGGGGAATGAGGACGAGGGTGAGGGGGTCCTCGGTGGTGAGGGTGAGGAAGATGAGGGTGAGGGAGTCCTCGGTGGTGAGGGTGATGGGGATGAGTGTGAGGTGTCCTCGGTGGTGAGGGTGAGGGGGATGAGGGTGAGAGGGTTCCTCGGTGGTGAGGGGGATGAGGGTGAGGGGGTCCTCGGTGGTGATGGGGATGAGGGTGAGGGGGTCCTCGGTGGTGAAGTGATGGGGATGAGGGTGAGGGACTCTTCAGTGGTGAGGGTGATGGGATGAGGGTGAGGGTTAGGGGATCCTCCGTGGTGATGGGTTGAGGGTAATGGGGTCCTCGGTGGTGATGGGGATGGGGGTGAATGGGTCCTCGGTGGTGAGGAGGATGAGGGTGAGGGGGTCCTCGGTAGTGAGGGGGATGAGGGTGAAGGGGTCCTCAAAGGTCCTGGTGATGTGGATGAGGGTGAGTGTGTCCTCGGTCATAATCGGAATGAGGGTGAGTGGGTCCTCGGTGGTGATGGGGAGGAGGATGAGGGGGTTCCTCGGTGGTGATGGAGTTGAGGGTGAGGGGGTCCTCGGTGGTGATGTGGATGGGGATGAGGGTGAGGGGGTTCCTCGGTGGTGAGGGTGATGGGGATGAGAGTGAAGGTGAGGGGGTCCTCGGTGGTGAGGGTAATGGGGATGAGGGTGAGGGTGAGGGGGTCCTCGGTGGTGATGGGGTGAGGGTGAGGGTGAGAGGGTCCTCGGTAGTGAGGGGGATGAGGGTCAGGGGGCCTCAGTGGTGAGGGGGATGAGGATGAGGGGGTCCTCGGCGGGATGGGGATGAGGGTGAGGGGGTCCTGGTTGGTGAGGGTGCATGGAATGAGGGTGAGGGGGCCCTTGGTGGCGGTGGGGATGAGGGTGAGTTTGTCCTCGGTGGTGAGGGTGATGGGGATGAGGGTGATGCGGTCCTCGGGGATAAGGGTGATGAGGGTGAGGGTGAGGGGGTCCTCGGTGGTGAGGTTGATGGGGATGAGGGCGAGGGAGGTCTCCGTGGTGACGGTGAAGAGTATGAGGGTGAGGGGTTCCTCGGTGGTGATGGGGATGGGGATGAGGGTGTCCTCGGTGGTGAGGGTGATGGCGATGAGGGTGAGGGGGTCCTCGGTGTTGATGGGGATGAGGGTGAGGGTGTCCTCGGTGGTGAGGGTGATGGGGATGATGATGAGGGGGTCCTCGGTGTTGAGGGTGATGGGGATGAGTGTGAGGGGGTGCTCGGTGGTGAGGGTGAGGGCGAGGGGTTCCTCGGTGATGAGGGTGATGGGGATGAGGGTGAGGGGGTACTCGGTGGTGAGTGTGATGGTAATGAGGTTGAGGGTGAGGGGACCTAGGTTGTGAGGGTGATTGGAACGTGGGTGAGTGGGTCCTCGGTGGTGAGGGTGATGGGGATGAGGGTGAGTGGGTCCTCGGTGGTGAGGGTGATGGGGATGACGGTGAGGGGGTCCTCGGTAGTGAGGGTAATGGGGATGAGGGTGAGGGGAACCTCGGTGGTCATGAGGGTGAGGGTGAGTGGTCCTCGGTGGTGAGGGTGATGGGGATGAGGGTGAGGGGGTCCTCAGTAGTGAGGGTAATGGGGATGAGGGTGAGGGAGACCTCGGTGGTCATGAGGGTGAGGGTGAGTGGTCCTCGGTGGTGAGGGTGAGGAGCTGAGGGAGAGGGAATCCTCGGTGGTGAGTGTGATGGGGAGGAGGGTGAGGGAGTACTCGGTGGTGAGGCTGATGAGGGTGAGGGTGAGTGGGTCCTTGGTGGTGAGGGTGATGGGGAGGAGGGTGAGGGTGTCCTCGGTGGTGAGGGTGATGAGTGTGAGGGTGAGGGGGCCCTCGGTGCTGAGGATGATGGGGATGAGGGTGAGGGGGTTTCATTGCTGAGGGTGATGGGGATGAGGGTGAGGGTGTCCTCGATGGGAATGGGATGAGGGTGAGGGTGTCCTCGGTAGGATGGGGGTGAGGGTGAGGGTGTCCTCGGTGGGATGTGAATGAGGCTGAGGGGGTTCGTTAGTGCTGAGGGTGAGGGTGAGGGGGACCTCGGTGATGAGTGTGATGAGGGTGAGGGTGAAGGGGTCCTCGGTGATGAGGGTGATGGGGATGAGGGTAAGGGGGTCCTCGGTGGTGAGGGTGATGGGGATGAGTGTGAGGGGGTCCTTGGAGGTGAGGGTGAGTGGATGTGGGTGAGGGTCTGTTGGTAGTGATGGGGATGAGTGTGTGGGGGTTCCTCGGTGATGAGGGTGATGAGGGTGAGGGTTATGGGGACCACGGTGATGAGGGTGAGGGTGAGGGGGTCCTCGGTGATGAGGGTGATGAGGGTGAGGGTGAGGGTGTCCTCGGTGTTGAGGGTGATGAGGGTGAGGGTGAGGGTGAGGGTGAGGGGGTCCTCGGTGGTGAGGGAGATGGGGAAGAGGGTAAGGGGGTCCTCGGTGGTGAGGGTGATGGAGATGAGGGTGAGGGGGAACTCGATGGTGAGGGTGATTGGGATGAGGGTGAGGGGGGTCCTCGGTGGTGATGGAGTTGAAGGTGAGGGGGTCCTCGGTGGTGATGTGGATGGCGATGAGGGTGAGGGTGTACTTGGTGGTGAGGGTGATGGGGATGAGGGTGAGGGTGTACTCGGTGGTGAGGGTGATGGGGATGAGGGTGAGGGGGTGCTCGGTGATGATGGGGATGAGGGTCAGGGATAGGGGCCCTCAGTGATGATGGGGATGAGGGTGAGGGTGTCCTCAATGGTGAGGGTGAGGGCGAGGGGCTCCTTGGTGATGAGGGTGATGGGGATGAGGGTGAGGGGGTACTCGGTGGTGAGGGTGATGGTGATGAGGTTGAGGGTGAGGGGACCTAGGTTGTGAGGGTAATTGGGATGTGGGTGAGTGGGTCCTCAGTAGTGAGGGTAATGGGGATGAGGGTGAGGGGGACCTCGGTGGTCATGAGGGTGAGGGTGAGTGGTCCTCGGTGGTGAGGGTGATGGGGATGAGGGTGAGGGGGTCCTCGGTAGTGAGGGTAATGGGGATGAGGGTGAGGGAGACCTCGATGGTCATGAGGGTGAGGGTGAGTGGTCCTCGGTGGTGAGGGTGAGGAGCTGAGGGTGAGGGAATCCTCGGTGGTGAGTGTGATGGGGAGGAGGGTGAAGGAGCACTCGGTGGTGAGGCTGATGAGGGTGAGGGTGAGGGGGTTTTCATTGCTGAGGGTGATGGGAATGAGGGTGAGGGTGTCCTCGATGGGAATGGGATGAGGGTGAGGGTTACCTCGGTGGGATGGGGGTGAGGGTGAGGGTGTCCTCGGTGGGATGTGAATGAGGCTGAGGGGGGTACCACGGTGATGAGGGTGATGAGGGTGAGGGTGAGGGGGTCCTCGGTGATTAGTGTGATGAGGGTGAGGGTGAAGGGGTCCTCGTTGATGAGGGTGATGAGGGTAAGGGGGTTGTCGGTGGTGAGGGTGATGGGGATGAGGGTAAGGGGGTCCTCGGTGGTGAGGGTGATAGGGATGAGGGTGATGGGGTACTCGGTGGTGAGGCTGATGGGGATGAGGGAGAGGGGGTCCTTGTAGGTGAGGGTGAGGTGGATGAGTGTGAGGTTCTGTCGGTAGTGATGGGGATGAGTGTGTGGGGGCTCCTCGGTGATGAGGGTGATGAGGGTGAGGGTTATGGGGACCACAGTGATGAGGGTGATGAGGGTGAGGGTGAGGGGGTCCTCGGTGATGAGGTTGAAGTGGGTGAGGGTGAGGCGGTCCTCGGTGTTGAGGGTAATGAGGGTGAGGGTGAGGGTGAGGGGGTCCTCGATGATGAGGGTGGAGGGTGAGGGTGAGGGTGCCCTCGGTGATGAGGGTGATGAGGGTGAGGGTGAGTGGGTCCTCGGCGTTGAGGGTGATGAGGGTGAGGGTGAGGGGGTCCACGGTGGTGAAGGCGATGGGGATGAGGGTGAGGGGGTCCTTGGAGCTGAGGGTGAGGTTGAGAGGTTCTTCGGTGGTGAGGGTGATGAGGGTGAGGGTGAGGGGATCCTCGGTGGTCATGAGGGTGAAGGTGAGGGGTCCTCGGTGGTGAGGATGAGGGAGATGAGGATGAGGGGGTCCTCGGTGGTGAGGGTGATGGGGATGAGGGTGAGAGGGTCCTTCATGGTGAGGGTGAGGGGGTCCTCGGTGGTGAGGGTGAGGGTGATGTGGATGAGGGTGAGGTTGAGGTTGAGGGTGATGTGGATGAGGGTTACGGGGGCCTCAGGGGTGAGGGTGAAGGTGATGAGGGTGAGGGAGAGGGTGAGGGGGTCCTCGGTGTTGAGGGTGATGGGGATGAGGGTGAGGGGGTCCACGGTGGTGAGGGTGATGGGGATGAGGGTGAGGGGGTCGTCGGTGGTGAGGGTGATGTGGATGAGGGTGAGGGGGTCCTCGGTGTTGAGGGTGATGAGGGTGAGGGTCAGGGGGTCCTCGGTGGTGAGGCGGGTGAGGGTGAGGGGGTCCTCGGTGATGATGGGGATGGGGGTGAGGGTGTCCTCGGTGGTGAGGGTGATGGGGATGAGGGTGAGGGGGCCCTCGGTGGTGAGGGTGATGAGGGTGAGGGTGAGGGTGAGGGGGTCCTTGGTGTTGAGGGTGATGGGGATGAGAGTGAGGGGGTCCTCGGTGATGAGCGTGATGGCGATGAGGGTCAGGGATAGGGGCCCTCGGTGGTGATGTGGATCAGGGTGAGGGTGAGCGGTTCCTTGGTGGTGATGGGGATGAGGGTGAGGGTGTCCTCGATGGTGAGGGTGAGAGTGAGGGGTTCCTTGGTGATGAGGGTGATGGGGATGAGGGTGAGGGGGTCCTCGGTAGTGAGGGCAATGGGGATGAGGGTGAGGGGGACCTCGGTGGTTAGTGTGATGGGGATGAGGTTGTGGGGTCCTCGGTGGTCATGAGGATGAGGGTGAGTGGTCCTCGGTGGTGAGGGTGATGGGATGAGTGTGAGGGGGTCCTCGGTGGTGAGGGTGAGGGGCTGAGGGTGAGGGGATCCTCGGTGGTGAGTGTGATGGGGAGGAGGGTGAGGGAGTACTCGGTGGTGAGGGTGATGAGGGTGAGGGAAAGGGTATCCTTGGTGGTGAGGGTGATGGGGAGGAGGGTGAGGGGGTTTTCATTGCTGAGGGTGATGGGGATGAGGGTGAGGGTGTCCTCGGTGGGAATGGGATGAGGGTGAGGGTGTCCTCGGTGGGATGTAAATGAGAGTGTCGGTTCCTCGGTGGTGAGGGTGATGAGGGTGAGGGTGAGGGGGACCTCGGTGATGAGTGTGATGAGGTTGAAGGTGAAAGGGTCCTCGGTGATGAGGGTGATGAGGGTGAGGTTGAGGGGGTCCTCGGTATTGAGGGTGATGAGGGCGAGGGTGAGGGTGAGGGGGTCCTCGGTGGTGAGGGTGATGGGGATGAGGGTAAGGGGTTCCTCGGTGGTGAGGGTGATGAGGGTGAGGGTGAGGGGGTTCCTCGGTGATGAGGGTGATGAGGGTGAGGGTGAGGGTGTCCTCGGTGATGAGGGTGAGGGTGAGGGGGTCCTTGGTGATGAGAGTGATGAGGGTGAGGGTGAGGGAATCCTCGGTGTTGAGGGTGGTGAGGGTGAGGGTGAGGGTGAGGGGGTCCTCGGTGGTGAGGGTGATGGGGATGAGGGTAAGTGGGTCCTCGGTGGTGAGGGTGATGGGGATGAGGGTGAGGGGGTACTCGGTGGTGAGGGAGATGGGGATGAGGGTGAGGGGGTCTTTGGAGGTGAGGGTGAGGCGGATGTGGGTGAGGGTGAGGGAGTCCTCAGTCATGTGGGTGAGGTTGAGAGGTTCCTCGGTGATGAGAGTGATTGGGATGAGGGTGAGGGGGCCCTCGGTGGTGAGGGTAATGGGGATGAGGGTGAAGGGGATGAGGGTGTGGGGGATGGAGTCCTCGGTCGTGAGGGTGAGGTTGAGAGGTTCCTCGGTGATGAGTGTGATGAGGGTGAGGGTGAGGGTGTCCTCGGTGGTGAGGGTGATCGGAATGAGGGTGAGGGGGTCCTCGGTGGTCATGAGGGTGAAGGTGAGGGGTCCTCGGTGGTGAGGGTGAGGGGGGTGAGGGTGAGGGGGTCCTCGGTCGTGAGGGTGATGGGGATGAGGGTGAGGGGGTCGTTCGGTGGTGAGGGTGATTGGGATGAGGGTGAGAGGGTCCTTCGTGGTGAGGGTGAGGGGGTCCTCGGTGGTGAGGGTGAGGGGGGTGAAGGTGAGGGGGTCCTCGGTCGTGAGGGTGATACAGATGAGGGTGAGTGGTTCTTCGGTGGTGAGGGTGATGGGGATGAGGGTGAGGGGGTCGTTCGGTGGTGAGGGTGATTGGGATGAGGGTGAGAGGGTCCTTCGTGGTGAGGGTGAGGGGGTCCTCGGTGGTCATGAGGGTGAAAGTGAGGGGTCCTAGGTGGTGAGGGTGAGGGGGGTGAGGGTGAGGATGTCCTCGATGGTGATTGCGATGAGGGTGTGGGGGGCCTCGGTGGTGAGGGTGATGAGGGTGAGTGTGAGGGGGTCCTCGGTGATGATGGGGATGGGGGTCAGGGTGTCCTCGGTGGTGAGGGTGAGGTTGAGAGGGTCCTCGGTGGTGAGGGTGAGGGGCTGAGGGAGAGGGGTTCCTCCGTGGTGAGTGTGATGGGGAGGAGGGTGAGAGAGTACTCGGTGGTGAGGGTGATGTGGATGATGGTGAGGGGTTCCTCGGTGCTGAGGGTGATGGGGATGAGGGTGAGTGGGTTTTCGTTGCTGAGGGTGATGGGGATGAGGGTGAGGGTGTCCTCGGTGGGAAGGGGATGAGGGTGAGGGTGTCCTCGGTGGGATGGGAAAAAGTTTGAGGGGGTTCCTTGGTTATGAGGGAGATGAGGGTGATGGTGAGGGGGTCTTCAGTGATGAGGGTGATGAGGGTGAGGGTGAGGGTGAGGGGGTCCTCGGTGGTGAGGGTGACGGGGATAAGGGTGAGGGGGTCCTCGGTGGTGAGGGTGATGGGGATGAGGGTGAGGGGGTACTCAGTGTTGAGGGTGATGGGGATGTGGGTAAGGGGGTCCTCGGTGGTGAGGGTGATGGGGATGAGGGTGAGGGGGTCCTCGGTGGTGAGGGTGATGGGGATGAGGGTGAGGGGGTCCTCGGTGGTGAGGGTGATGGGGATGAGGGTGAGGGGGGTACTCGGTGGTGAGGGAGATGGGGATGAGTTTGAGGGGGTGCTCGGTGGTGAGGGTGATGGGGATGAGGGTGAGGGGGTCCTTGGAGGTGAGGGTGAGGTGGATGATGGTGAGGTTCTGTCAGTAGTGATGGGGATGAGTGTGTGGGGGTTCCTCGGTGATGAGGTTGATGAGGGTGAAGGGTCCTCGGTGATGAGGGTGATGAGGGCATGGGTGAGGGGGTCCTCGGTGATGAGGGTGATGAGGGTGAGGGTGAGGGGGTCTTCGGTGCTGAGGGTGATGAGGGTGAGGGTGAGGGTGAGGGGGACCTTGGTGATGAGGGTGATGAGGGTGAGGGTGAGGGAATCCTCGGTGTTGAGGGTGGTGAGGGTGAGGGGGTCCTCAGTGGTGAGGGAGATGAGGATGCGGGTGAGGGGGTCCTTGGATGTGAGGGTGAGGTGGATGAGGGTGAGGGTGAGGAAGTACTCGGTCGTGAGGGTGAGGTTGAGTGGTTCCTCGGTGGTGAGGATGATAAGAGTGAGGGTGAGGGGGTCCTCGGTGGTGAGGGTGATCGGAATGAGGGTGAGAGGGTCCTCAGTGGTCATGAGGGTGAAGGTGAGGGGTCCTCGGTGGTGAGGGTGAGGGGGATGAGGGTGAGGGGGTCTCAGTGGTGAGGGTGATACAGATGAAGGTGAGGGGTCCTCGGTGGTGAGGGTGATGGGGATGAGGGTGAGGGAGTACTCGGTGGTGAGGGTGAGGGGGATGAGGGAGAAGGGATCCTCGGTGGTGAGTGTGATGGGGAGGAGGGTGAGGGAGTACTCGGTGGTGAGGGTGATGAGGGTGAGGGTGAGGGGGACCTCGGTGATGAGGGTGATGAGGGTGAGGGTGAGGGGGTCCTCGGTGCTGAGGGTGATGGGGATGAGGGTGAGGGGGTACTCGGTGGTGATGGGGATGAGGGTGAGGGGGTCCTCGGTGCTGAGGGTGATGGGGATGAGGGTGAGTGGGTTTTCGTTGCTGAGTGTGATGGGGATGAGAGTGAGGGTTTCCTCGGTGGGAAGGGGATGAGAGTGAGGGTGTCTTCGGTGGGATGGGAATGGGGCTGAGGGGGTTCCTCGGTGATGAGGTTGATGAGGGTGAGGGTGAGGGGGACCTCGGGGATGAGGGTGATGAGGGTGAGGGTGAGGGGGTCCTCGGTGTTGATGGTGATGAGTGTGAGGGTGAGGGGGTCCTCGGTGTTGAGGGTGATGAGGGCGAGGGTGAGGGTGGGGGGTGGGGTGGTGAGGCTGATACAGATGAGGGTGAGGGGGTCCTCGGTGGTGAGGGTGATGGGGATGAGGGTGAGGGGGTCCTCGGTGGTGAGGGTGATGGGGATGAGGGTGAGAGGGTCCTTTGTGGTGAGGGTGAGGGGGTCCTCGGTGGTGAAGGTGAGGGTGATGTGGATGAGGGTGAGGTTGAGGTTGAGGGTGATGGGGATGAGGGTGAGGGGTTCCTTGGCGGTGAGGGTGATGTGGATGAGTGTGAGGGGGTCCTCGGTGGTGAGTGTGAGGGTGTCCTCGGTGGTGAGGGTGATGGGGATGAGGGTGAGGGGGTCCTCGGTGGTGAGGGTGATGGGGATGAGGGTGAAGGGGTCCTCGGTTGTGAGGGTGATGAGGATGAGGGTGAGGGTGTCCTCGGTGGGATGGAGATGAGGGTGAGGGTGAGGTGGTCCTCAGTGCTGAGGGTGATGAGGATGAGGGTGAGGGTGTGCTCGGTGGGATGGGGATGAGGGTGAGGGTGAGGGGGTCCTCGGTGGTGAGGGTGATGAGGATGAGGGTGAGGGGGTCCTCGGTGGTGAGGGTGAGGGTGAGGGTGAGGGTGTACTTGGTGTTGAGGGTGATGAGGGTGAGGGTGAGGGGGTCCTCGGTAGTGAGGGTGATGGGGATGCAGGTGATGGGTTCCTTGGTGTTGAGGGTGAGGGTATGAGAGTGAGGGGGTCCTCGGTGGTGATGAGGATGAGGGTGAGGGTGTACTTGGTGTTGAGGGTGATGAGGGTGAGGGTGAGGGTGAGGGTGTACTTGGTGTTGAGGGTGATGAGGGTGAGGGGGTCCTCGGTAGTGAGGGTGATGGGGATGCAGGTGATGGGTTCCTTTGTGTTGAGGGTGAGGGTATGAGAGTGAGAGGGTCCTCGGTGGTGATGGGGATGAGGGTGAGTATGAGGGGTTCCCCGGAGGTGGGGGTGAAGGGGATGAGGGTGAGGTGGTCCTCGCTGGTGAGGGTGAGGGTGAGGGTGATGAGGGGGTGGGTGAGCATGTTCTCGGTGGTGATGGGTATGAAGGTGAGGGTGCCGTCTGTTTTGAGGGTGAAGGGGATGAGGGTGAGGGTGACGGGGTCCTCGGTGGTGAGGGTGATGGCGATGAGGGTGAGGGTGATGAGGGTGAGGGTGAGGGGGTACGCGGTGGTGAGGGTGATGGGGATGGGGGTGAGGGGGTCCTCGGTGCTGAGGGTGATGAGGATGAGGGTGAGGAGGTCCTCGGTGCTGAGGGTGATGAGGGTGAGGGTGAGGGTGTCCTCCGTGGGATGGGGATGAGGGTGACGGTGTCCCCGGTCATGAGGGTGATGGGGATGAGGGTGACGGATTCCTCAGTGGTGAGTGTGAGGGGGTCCTCGGTGGTGAGGGTGATGGGGGTGAGGGTGAGGGGTTCGTCAGTGGTGAGGGTAATGGGGATGAGTGTGAGGGGTTCGTCAGTGGTAAGAGTGATGGGGATGAGGTTGAGGGGCTCCTCGGTGGTGATGTGGATGAGAGTGAGGGTTTCCTCGGTGTTGAGGGTGATGTTGATGAGGGTGAGGGTGAGGAGGTCCTCGGTGGTGAGGGTGATGGCAATCAGGGTGAGGGGGTCCGCGGTGGGGTTGAGGGTGAGGGTGATGAGGGTGAGGGTGAGGGGGTACTCGGTGGTGAGGGTGATGGGGATGGGGGTGAGGGGGTCCTCGGTGCTGAGGGTGATGAGGGTGAGGGTGAGTGGGTCCTCGGTGCTGAGGGTGATGAGGGTGAGGGTGAGGGTGTCCTCCGTGGGATGGAGATGAGGGTGACGGTGTCACCGGTCGTGAGGGTGATGGGGATGATGTTGAGGGATTTTTCGGTGGTGAGTGTGAGGGGTTCGTCAGTGGTGAGGGTGACGGGGATGAGGGTGAGGGGGTCCTCTGTGGTAAGAGTGATGGGGATGAGGGTGAGGGGCTCCTCGGTGGTGATGTGGATGAGAGTGAGGGTTTCCTCGGTGGTGAGGGTGATGGGGATGAGGGTGAGGGGGTCCTCGGTGGTGACGGGGATGAGGGTGAGGGTGTCCTCGGTGGTGAGGGTGAGGGGGATGAGGGTGAGGGTGTGTGGGCCCTCGGTGGTGGCATTGATGGGGTTGAGGGTGAGGGGGCACTCGGTGGTGAGGGTGATGGGGATGAGGCTGTCGGGTCCTCGGTGGTGAGGGTGATGGGGATGAGGCTGAGGGGTCCTCAGCGGTGAGGGTGATGGGTTGAGGCAGTCCTCGGTGATGAGGGTGATGTTGATGAGGGTGAGGGGGTCCTCGGTGGTGATTGGGATAAGGGTGAGGGGGTCCTTGGTGGTGAGTGTTATGAGGGTGAGGGTGAGGGGGTCCTCGGTGGGATGGTGATGAGGGTGAGGGTGAGGTGGTCCTCAGTGCTGAGGGTGATGAGGATGAGGGTGAGGTGGTCCTCGGTGGTGATGAGGATGAGGGTGAGGGTGTACTTGGTGTTGAGGGTGATGAGGATGAGGGTGAGGGGGTCCTCGGTGGTGATGGGGATGAGGGTGAGGGTGTCCTTGGTGGTGAGTGTTATGAGGGTGAGGGTGAGGGGGTCCTCGGTGGGATGGTGATGAGGGTGAGGGTGAGGTGGTCCTCAGTGCTGAGGGTGATGAGGATGAGGGTGAGGTGGTCCTCGCTGGTGAGGGTGAGGGTGATGAGGGGGTGGGTGACCATGTTCTCGGTGGTGATGGGTATGAAGGTGAGGGTGCCGTCGGTTTTGAGGGTGAAGGGGATGAGGGTGAGGGTGACGGGGTCCTCGGTGGTGAGGGTGATGGCGATGAGGGTGAGGGGGTCCTCGGTGGTGAGGGTGATGGCGATGAGGGTGAGGGGGTCCTCGGTGGTGAGGGTGATGAGGGTGAGGGTGAGGGGGTACTCGTTGCTGAGGGTGATGGGGTTGAGGGTGAGGGTGATGAGGGTGAGGGTGAGGGGGTCCTCGGTGGTCAGGGAGATGGGGATGATGGTGAGGGGGTCCTCGGTGCTGAGGGTGATGAGGGTGAGGGTGTCCTCCGTGGGATGGGGATGAGGGTGACGGTGTCCCCGGTCATGAGGGTGATGGGGATGAGGGTGACGGATTCCTCGGTGGTGAGTGTGAGGGGGTCCTTGGTGGTGAGGGTGATGGGGATGAGGGTGAGGGGGTCTTGGTGGTGATGTGGGTGAGAGTGAGGGTTTCCTCGGTGTTGAGGGTGATGTTGATGAGGGTGAGGGTGTCCTCGGTGGTGATGGGGATGAGGGTGAGGGGGTCCTCGGTGGTGAGGGTGAGGGTGAGGGGGTCCTCGGTGGTGAGGGTGAGGGGGATGAGGGTGAGGGTGTGTGGGCCCTCGGTTGTGGCGTTGATGGGGTTGTGGGTGAGGGGGCACTTGGTGGTGAGGGTGATGGGGATGAGGCTGTCGGGTCCTCGGTGGTGAGGGTGATGGGGATGAGGCTGTCGGGTCCTCGGTGGTGAGGGTGATGGGGATGAGGCTGAGGGGTCCTCGGTGGTGAGGGTGATGGGTTGAGGGTGTCCTCGGTGATGAGGGTGATGTTGATGAGGGTGAGTGGATCCTCGGTGGTGTTGGGGATAAGGGTGAGGGGGTCCTCGGTGGTGAAGGTGAGGGTGATGAGGGGGTGGGTGAGCATGTTCTCGGTGGTGATGGGTATGAAGGTGAGGGGTCCGTCGGTTTTGAGGGTGAAGGGGATGACGGTGTGGGTGAGGAGGTCCTCGGTGGTGAGGGTGATGGCGATGAGGGTGAGGGGGTCCTCGGTGGTCAGGGAGATGGGGATGATGGTGAGGGGGTCCTCGGTGCTGAGGGTGATGAGGGTGAGGGTGAGGGTGTCCTCCGTGGGATGGGGATGAGGGTGACGGTGTCCCCGGTCGTGAGGGTGATGGGTATGAGGGTGACGGATTCCTCAGTGGTGAGGGTGATGGGGATGAGGGTGAGGGTGTCCTCAGTGGTGAGGGTGATGGGGATGAGGGTGAGGGTGTCCTCAGTGGTGAGGGTGATGAGGGTGAGGGTGAGGGGCTCCTCGGTGGTGATGTGGATGAGAGTGAGGGTTTCCTCGGTGTTGAGGGTGATGTTGATGAGGGTGAGGGGGTCCTCGGTGGTGAAGGTGAGGGTGAGGGTGTCCTCGGTGGTGAAGGTGAGGGTGAGGGGGTCCTCGGTGGTGAGGGTGAGGGGGATGAGGGTGAGGGTTTGTGGGCCCTCGGTTGTGGCGTTGATGGGGTTGATGGTGAGGGGGCACTCGGTGGTGAGGGTGATGGGGATGAGGCTGTCGGGTCCTCGGTGGTGAGGGTGATGGGGATGAGGCTGAGGGGTCCTCGGTGGTGAGGGTGATGGGTTGAGGGGGTCCTCGGTGATGAGGGTGATGTTGATGAGGGTGAGTGGATCCTCGGTGGTGATGGGGATAAGGGTGAGGGGGTCCTCGGTGGTGAAGGTGATGAGGGTGAGGGTGAGGGGCTCCTCGGTGGTGATGTGGATGAGAGTGAGGGTGAGGGTGTCCTCCGTGGGATGGGGATGAGGGTGACGGTGTCCCCGGTCATGAGGGTGATGGGGATGAGGGTGAGGGTGTCCTCGGTGGTGAGGGTGAGGGGCTCCTTGGTGGTGAGTGTGATGGGGGTGAGGGTGAGGGGGTCCTCGGGTGGTGAGGGTGATGGGGATGAGGGTGAGGGGGTCCTCGGTGGTGAGGGTGATGTGGATGAGAGTGAGGGTTTCCTCGGTGTTGAGGGTGATGGGATGAGGGTGAGGGGGTCCTCGGTGGTGATGGGGATGAGGGTGAGGGGGTCCTCGGTGGTGAGCGTGAGGGGGATGAGGATGAGGGTGAGGGGGCCCTCGGTGGTGATGTGGATGAGAGTGAGGGTTTCCTCGGTGTGTGAGGGTGATGGGATGAGGGTGAGGGGGTCCTCGGTGGTGATGGGGATGAGGGTGAGGGGGGTCCTCAGTGGTGAGTGTGAGGGGGATGAGGATGAGGGTGAGGGGGCCCTCGGTGGTGAGGGTGAGGGGGATGAGGATGAGGGTGAGGGGGCCCTCGGTGGTGAGGGTGATGGGGATGAGGCTGTCGGGTCCTCGGTGATGAGGGTGATGGGGGTGAGGGGTGAGGGGTTCGTCAGTGGTGAGGGTGATGGGGATGAGTGTGAGGGGGTCCTCGGTGGCGAGGGTGATGGGGATGAGGGTGAGGGGGTCCACGGTGGTGAGGGTGAGGGTGAGGCGATCCTCGGTGGTGAGGGTGAGGGTGAGGGGTTCCTCGGTGGTGAGGGTGAGGGTGAGGTGATCCTCGGTGGTGAGGGTGAGGGTGAGGGTGAGGGTGTACTTGGTGTTGAGGGTGATGAGGGTGAGGGTGAGGGGGTCCTCGGTAGTGAGGGTGATGGCGATGAGGGTGAGGGGGTCCTCGGTGGTCAGGGAGATGGGGATGATGGTGAGGGGGTCCTCGGTGCTGAGGGTGATGAGGGTGAGGTGAGGGTGTCCTCCGTGGGATGGGGATGAGGGTGACGGTGTCCCCGGTCGTGAGGGTGATGGGTATGAGGGTGACGGATTCCTCAGTGGTGAGGGTGATGGGGATGAGGGTGAGGGTGTCCTCAGTGGTGAGGGTGATGGGGATGAGGGTGAGGGTGTCCTCAGTGGTGAGGGTGATGAGGGTGTGGGTGAGGGGCTCCTCGGTGGTGATGTGGATGAGAGTGAGGGTTTCCTCGGTGTTGAGGGTGATGTTGATGAGGGTGAGGGGGGTCCTCGGTGGTGAAGGTGAGGGTGAGGGTGTCCTCGGTGGTGAGGGTGAGGGTGAGGGGGTCCTCGGTGGTGAGGGTGAGGGGGGATGAGGGTGAGGGTTTGTGGGCCCTCGGTTGTGGCGTTGATGGGGTTGAGGGTGAGGGGGGCACTCGGTGGTGAGGGTGATGGGGATGAGGCTGTCGGGTCCTCGGTGGTGAGGGTGATGGGGATGAGGCTGAGGGGTCCTCGGTGGTGAGGGTGATGGGTTGAGGGGGTCCTCGGTGATGAGGGTGATGTTGATGAGGGTGAGTGGATCCTCGGTGGTGATGGGGATAAGGGTGAGGGGGTCCTCGGTGGTGAAGGTGATGAGGGTGAGGGTGAGGGGCTCCTCGGTGGTGATGTGGATGAGAGTGAGGGTGAGGGTGTCCTCCGTGGGATGGGGATGAGGGTGACGGTGTCCCCGGTCATGAGGGTGATGGGGATGAGGGTGAGGGTGTCCTCGGTGGTGAGGGTGAGGGGCTCCTTGGTGGTGAGTGTGATGGGGGTGAGGGTGAGGGGGTCCTCGGTGGTGAGGGTGATGGGGATGAGGGTGAGGGGGTCCTCGGTGGTGAGGGTGATGTGGATGAGAGTGAGGGTTTCCTCGGTGTTGAGGGTGATGGGATGAGGGTGAGGGGGTCCTCGGTGGTGATGGGGATGAGGGTGAGGGGGTCCTCGGTGGTGAGCGTGAGGGGGATGAGGATGAGGGTGAGGGGGCCCTCGGTGGTGATGTGGATGAGAGTGAGGGTTTCCTCGGTGTTGAGGGTGATGGGATGAGGGTGAGGGGGTCCTCGGTGGTGATGGGGATGAGGGTGAGGGGT